>NQFO01005007.1:0-13100 GCA_003991265.1 Pseudoperonospora humuli | reverse complement strand
GTGCATGCAAGAGTACCGACGAGACGGACACGACGAAAGCATTGCAGATGCGAGAAATTCTAACGCCAAATGGCACCAACTGGAGCGCGCAGTGAATTCTGTTGGCAGACCGCATTCAAGAGAATGGTCTGGTATTCTACGTTCGACTCCTGTAGAAGCTCCAGAGGACGGTTGGGAAGAGGATGGCGGGGGTGCCTAGCGAGAAGAGAGTCTGGGCGCTCTCGCTCTTTTCTGTGTCCACGACGTACACGAGAACGCACATCAAGCTCAATGCGACTACTCTGTATGGTTTCTACACGCGTATGAAGAAGCAAGCTGAGGGCTACAACTGGAATCTCTCTGGCGTATCGCTACCGGTAAAGTCATTTTAGGACAGTCGATGGACAGTGATGCGCCACGTCGTTGATATCGCTCAGTTTGTCTAGGGTGTGATGTTGATTAAAGGTTGGCGCTATGAAAGCAGGCCGGAAAAGAAGAAGAAGAAGAAAATAAAGAAAAAATGGACCACTCGGTCTAGATCCGCCGATCTCGCAACGTTAGCGTCGTAACGAGCGCGATGTCGTGCAAGTAATCTCGAAGGAGTGCCGTCACATGGCTGTCTTCAAGCGATTTACTACTTGGAACGAGGGCCTGAAAAAACGACACTTTAAGTACAAGAACCGCGAGCTACACGAAGTACCTGGAGCGACTGCAGTACTTCTGAAACAACGTGGCGTTCCTGTTAAACTTCAGCGCGGCACGATCGTCAAGCACAAGTCGTAGCTGAGGATTTTATTGGAGAAATCGTAGTCATTTTTAGTTTATTAGCCTATATTTAGCCTATATACACAATTAAACAATAGTGTTATAAAAACATGCTGAAATTATGCGCTGAGCTTTATATTTTTTCTTTCTCGATGTCGTCTTCCAGGGGTGATTGCATATTTTCCTGATTACACTGACCAGACCAGATGAGACTAGACCTTCTTCGGTCACTCCCTATCAAGCGCAGCGAACACTCCTCACACGCATCGCATTGCACAACCTATCAACGGAAGTATTATGTGCTGTTTTAAAAAATTTGGGCTGTCATATTTAATTTGAAAACCCGTACAGATAAGTAGAGAGAGCCGCCGTCGAGGTATAATTGACTCCCTGGAATTGGCTCGCAGGCGTCATTGCATCGTCGGTATCTTGTTGCTACGGTAGGACATCACCACATAAGATGATGCCTCCTCAATCCGAAACCCTTGCATTCCTTTCTTAATCTGAGTCCACTTCGACGATAATAACAACAAACACTACAGTCACTACGTAAAGTCTTGAATACATCGCGTCATAGGAAAGGGGCATATCAGTACAAATGTAACTCCTTCGTGTGCTTGAACAACTCAAAACTTTTGTGCTTTGTTATCATAAATTCTCTCTCTCTCAGCGAGTGACGTCACAGCATAAGACCTCCTCGTCCTTCTTTTGCTCTTTTGGCTTCAAATTCAACATCAGACTCACCAAAATGACTCGCCCTGGCTTGTCTGCAGCGAGTGCGAGGACCCTACGTTCCAGCTTGCCTAGTACCACATACAGCACTCATTACGGAGAATCTGCCTCTGCCGCATTCAATAATGCAGTTTCTCTACTCAAAGTTATAGCTCGATGTTTTGACCAATTAACGCACGCACATTGACGGGTTGAATTCGATGCAACTTGGTGGGGTGGGTACACGTACTGCATGCATCGTCCCTTCCAAAACTATTCTTGTGTCGTCGTTTCTCTCCCAGAGAAAGAGAGAGAGAGAGAGAGAGAGAGAGAGAGAGAGAGAGAGTAAGGAACAATGAGCGAGAAATCATTGTGAATTGCGCTGTTTTTCGCTCAGCGTCAGCGTCACAAGTGCTTTTCCTGACCTAGTTGACTCGATTCAACGTGGAAATGAAACAAACGAGTTCATCTCCTCTTGACATCACTGCTAGAGCGACTGGCACTGGTGAGCATTACTTGGACATGAATTCGCTTACGACACCTACAGCGCAGTCTATGCAATTGCGATTTCGCAAGTCAACGTTGCTAGGTTCGTCATACATAGCGAACGAAGAAATTCAAGGCCGGAAAACTATTACTCGGGTAAAAAAAAACGGTCGGCGACCGGAAGAAAGAGGTATACGCACTCGTGATTGATCACCGGTAGTGTTTTATGCAACATCACGTCAAGAAACTCTCCTCGATTCGTCTTGGCTCATCGGTTAAATACTAACTAACAATCTTTTCTCATATCGCACTCTACAGTGTTCCGTCGTCATATTGGCTGTGCAGCTCGTGTTGCTGCAGGAGTGTTACTTGCTGGAGTCATCCAAACTGGATACTCAACATCTCCTACAGGCTCATACTTCCTTCCGTCATTTTACTACTTGGGTGGTTTAGCCTATGCTGCCATTATGGTGATCTATGCGGCAGCCCCGACTGTGGGAGGCGTAGTTCAGCAGATTTGGCAGATTGACTTGGGCGTGGGTCTAGCACTGCTCTACAATTTTGGGGTTTTCTCGTGGATTCCAATCACTCAAAAGGACCTCGTTTCTGTGTCGGAGAATCTGAACGACACGCCATATTATGTGAGTCTGCACGACTGGGGCTTAGTGTCACCTTTCATGCTAGGATTTACCTTAGTGGTCTTTCTGCTGCCAATTGTAAGTAAATAACAGTGAATGATCTTGCATATGCTGCTAACTTGGCTTGAATATGCGCTGCGACAGCACCACAATGTGAAGAAGTTTGCGGTAATGTCCAACGCATTCTTCAGTAAGTTTAAGACCAAAGTGACGATCGGTGTCTGGTATCTAACACCTGAATTGTTCCTGGCCACCGTCAGTGCTAAAATTCATCAATCCCATGAATCCGAAAGGTGACGGGAAGGGGTTGAAAAATCTCGACAATATCGACTTCACCACGAGAGGCCTCATGAATAATCTCGGAGTGTACACTATCGTTGGCGTTGTGGGGACGCTTATCTCGCTCATGACAGCATTGCTTCCTTACCCACTCTTGTAAGTCTTGTTTTACCAATTGAACAGCAATTTAAAAGTCTAGACTGACTAATGTTGGTGTTTGCTATGACGAAGTGCAACAAGAAAACTGATACATCACATGGATCATGCCCCAAATGACATTCGTAAGATATTGAATTTGATTATGGATTCGTATTGTTTTCGCGTCAAGGACATAAAGAAGATGGACTTCTTTCGGCTAAGGCTGGATCGACTACTTAAAGGAGCGCAGCATCGGCTGTCCAACATGGAAAAACTTCTGGACGACTGTTGGTGGGAAGAAATGGTTGGTGTGGGTTTGTGCCTTACATTCAATAAGAACGTCGCAAGGCAATTTGTCAAGCTGTATGCTCGGCTTCTGAAGGACTTGAGAGCGATGAAATTTGCCATTGAAGTCGAGAATGGTCACTGGACGCACGTGGTTTTGATGAAACGGATGCAACAAAACCTGCACATTATGCAGGTGGAGATTAATGATTTGCTCCAAGAGATTGCAAGCAGGGTACTTGAAGCTTCAACTGATATGCCAACACCAAAGTTTGTTCATTTGGAGCAAACTGTCGATCAGTTTATGAAGAAATACGCCAAACTGTATGGTGCAGTTCTCTCCGCGGAAGTACATGCTCCTCGTGACGTGGGGAAAACGATGTCGCTGAATGTGTTTGTTTATTCATTTCACGCGTTCGCCCACACGCTATTTGAATTTGAAGAGCACTTTAACCGCAAGAACTTTTCCTGCCAGCGCCGCATCTTCAAGGTCTTCGTAATTATTTGGCGCAGCATCTATCAAAGTACCATGTACATGAGGCGAAGGACCATATTTGCTGTGCGCACAACACTAGCTGTGTCGATAGCCTACTGCGCATCAACATTCGTCTTTGCCTTCAGTGCAACAGGGCCTACTGCCATTGCTATGGTAGCGCAATTTCACATTGGGGGCACCTATGGGAATGTGAGAAATCGCATGGCTGGACTTGTGACAGGCACGGTTGTGCCTTCGATTCTGCACTTTTTTGTGTGCAAGATCTCGAACAACGTTTTATACAATGCAATGAACAACATGGTGCTCTTCGTGTGGATTGTTTTCTCCATGTACACGAGCTACACTTCGAAAGACTGGCGCATAGCTGGGATGGTGTCGGCGTACATGTCCGCGTCAGTGTTACTGGACCACAGCTGCCGGACTACAACCAAAACTATTTCCTATTCAAGTCTGACGGAAAATTCCATGGCAATAATTATTTTGATTCTTGTCGAAGCGAGTTTGCAACCACAGAGTGCACGTGGTCTCTTGCGTTCCAATATTCAACAGCTACTCGGAGCATACAGCAAAGTCTTTAGTCGTGAATTTGCTCATCATATTGCAAGTGTCAACTCTGCAGTAACGAGTGTTGGCAATTTGTCAAATAAGACTGAGACTGCCAGTGCGACTCCTTTGGCCACAGCTAATCTGGACGACGAAGAGATGAGATCCTTGCACAAGGAGCTGTCTGTCACTTTGCCTGCCATTTTAAAGCAACAAAAAAGGCTGGTACATGATGCTGCAGCTGAGCCTAATTTGTGGAAGACAAAGTTCTCCAATGATCAGTACACTGAAGTTTTAACTGTCTGCTGGACATTGCTTGATCGACTTCGGCTGCTTTCGGATCTTGCGAAGTGGAAAGACAGATTAAATAAAGACCATGAAGGCTATCGTCTAAAGCGCAGAAACGCTGGCACTCTTAACGATGAATGCAGAGCAGCATTTAAGGAACAAGAAGAGGAGCGAACTCAGCACCCAGAGACAATCTACTTTACGGCTTTTGCTCCTACAACTGGAGACGTGTTTCCAGAAGCACCTTTGCCACCTCTTCCTTCGCATGCTACTCCAGCTGTAGCAAAAGAAAGATGGGATCAGAGTCAAAATGCCTATGAGTCGGTGGTACACGAATCTTTCGACGCACTTGTGACGCTTTTCAGTACGGATTTCGCTTACAAAACAACCGATGACTATGCAATTTACCTACAGATGAAGGAAGCTTTTCGAACTGCAGACAAAGCTCACAGCGGCACTGTAGACGCTTCCGAGCTTGCCGAATTGCTTGAAAAGCTCATGCCATACGCTGGATATCAAGGCAATTTCCACATGGAACAGTATGTGGATGAATTTATGAGACTCGTCGACCAGAACCATGACGGTCTGATTTCGTTCTCTGAGTTCATGCAAGCGCTGAACGATGGCTTTTGGCTGGAGCTTGAAATCTATCAAAACTCGGCACAAATGATTGCAAGTAACTCATCTCTTCTTCAGAAGCAAGATCTTTCTTCGATGGATATGTCGGACGACACTTTGGCCGTCAATCTGCAGGAATCAAGCACCACTACCAATGACGCTATCATGACACTCCCTTCGTCGGCAGCTAGAGTGTTTCCTCCTAGGTCAACAGCGTTCTTCACCCCACCGTCTTCTATCTTGAGCATAAAGACGCATCTCTTTAGCGACAAAGACAACGACCTGGTTAATGAGACCAATTGCAGCCGCAGACATTTTCGCTTGTGGTCTCAGACTCAAACGGATAGTGCTGGTGGCGCTCTATTGAATGTCGAGTCTTTTTCTCTGAACGAAACTGCCGCGACGTTGAAACAGAGCTACGGAGAACTCCTCATGCGATCACTGAACGACGATGACCATCACATGACCATGGAAGATTTCATCGTAATTAGCTGTCTTCTTTGTGCGTGCGAAGATATTGCTGCAAACCTGACTCGATTGAACACGCTTGCGGCTTCATAATTTGACAACTTTGTTATGTGGTCCAGAACAGTCGCACTTTATTGCTAGAGTCTTAAGTGTATACCAAAGAATGATAGGACGACTCTTATCAAGATGTTAATGCTCTTGAATTTATCCTTTCAATGATGTTCGACGAAGGCGGAGTTCTACAAGACGTGCGTTGAAGTTCGACGACGTCTTTTCGGTGCTATACAAGTGACAAACAACGGCACGATAGTCAATATGAAGACCAAAGCCCAACATTCTTCGAAATGATTCTTCTATCGGTGATCTAAGTGTCGTTGCCACAGACAGTTCAGCTTTCAGTCACTGAACGATAGAGAAGCAGACTTCAACGGAGTTCGTCTCATTTATTATCAAGGAAAGTCTTGCTAGTAGCTTTTGCTCACCTACTTGCGCTCTTTGTCCACCTTAAACAGGTACTTTCAAGCGTTTCTCTTAGCTGCCGCGACCTCCTTCAGCAATTCGTTCAGGTCAGTTTCGTGCTTTTGCGCTCCCCAGCTCGCTTGAAGAGCCTTCCCCACCTCGAACCCCACATCTATCGCATATGAATCCTTGCTACGCATGGCAGCGATAGCTGCATCAGCAATAGCCTTGTCGGTGTAGTCGTGCGTTTTCAGGAACTTGAATAGAGTGATGTCGACGTCGTTCTTCTCGTTGAACTCATGCATGCGATCAATCCATGTAGGCAAGCTCTTCTTGTCCAAAAGAACGTTAGCCTTCAGCTTGCCGACTTCCGAGTTGCTTGAGCATATTTTCGATCCTGCTGAGCTTTTACATTTTCGATGCGTTTCTTCGACCAGCCTAGCCAGTCCTTGAGTTCTTTCTGATACGGTTGGAACTCAGTGTCAGAAATGTACGTCCAGCTCTTCTGAAGGATCCTTCCGAAACCGTGCCCCTCTTCAATAAGGCTGAACTTGTTGCTCTTCATGGCATAGATAGCTGCTTTAGCAAGCATCTCGTCGGTAAACCCTTGTGCTCTCAAGAAGTTGAATACAGTGATGTTTACGCCGTACTTCGTGTTGAACTCAAATAGGCGCATACTTAATCCATTCAACTCTCTTTCGTAAGTAAAAAGCTTTTCATCCCCCGGGACAAGCTGGAGTTTCTTGAACAAATTGTCAAGACTATCTTCGCCGAGTTTCTCCGCGTCTTTATGCACTAGGAAGCGTGTTTCCAACACGTCTAGTTGGTTGTTGAATTGTTTCTGATACGGTTGGAGCCCACCGTCAGAAATGTACGCCCAGTTCTCCTGAAGCTTCTTCCCCTGTTGTATCCCCACACTAGTATGCAGCATAGCCTTTTCCTTCTTGGCAGCTATAGCCACTTCAGTAAGCTTCTTACCGGTCCTCTTCTTGGCAGCTATAGCCACTTCAGTAAGCTCCTTATCGCCGCTCTTCATGACAGCTATAGCCACTTGAGCAAGTTCCTCGTCGCTAAACCTTTGTGTTCTCAAGAAGTTGAATAGAGTGATTTCTTTCTGGTTCTCCAAGTTGAAGCGAACTATGGCCCAATTAAGTTTGGAAACGTGGCTGGACGTGGTGGAAATTTTAGTCTTTTCCGTGCCATGTACGAGTATCTTGTACACTTCGTCGAGACTTTTTTCGCCACTTTTCAGCTTGCCGTCGTTCACTAAGGCCATTGTCATACTTGTTTCCTTCTCAACGAGCATGTTGCTGAAGGCTTTTCGAGAGGCGTCTAGCTCAGCGGCAGGCGAATTCCCCCAGCTCTTCCGAAGATCATTCCCCACTTTAATCCCCAAAGCTACTGCATCTTGGTCTTCGCTGCGAATGGCAACCTCGACTGCTTGAGTAAGTGTCTCGTCGGTGTACCCTCTTGTTTTCAAGAAGCTGAACACAGTCACCTTCTCCTTGCGTTTAAAGTTATATAAATCCATGGTCTTTATCCAGGTCTTCATCTCCTTTTCTGCAAAGATATTCTCATTGGACTTGTGAAGCTTGAGCTCGTTGAACCTTTTGTTGAGACTTTTTTCATTGAGCTTCTTCGACGCATTCTGCTCTGCTTTTTGGGCCTGGAGCGCACCGTTGCCAGGAATCATTGGCTTTTTTTTGAAGAGGTTGCGAAAAGAAAGCATTCTTTCTTCGCTATCGTCATTCGCTGGAGCGTCGTTTCTCCGAAGTCTTCTGGTAGAGACGTCAGTGGCTTGGGCGGGCTCCAAAGCAGTAGCGACGGAGGCATCACCACTCACGAGGACGGCAGTTGCAGTTAGCAGTAAAATACGTCGAAGATGCATCGCGTTTGTCGAGTCTTGGTCGAAGGAAGAACGAAAGGACGGAAGGGAAAGTGGTTTATGGATAGAACCGAGTCCAAGTCCATTCAACAGAGCAGTCAAAGGGAAAGACGTGTCTAATGACAACATCACAATAAAGCCAGCTGCCGAAGTAAGAACCTGTGAAACTATGTGCAGATCGAATGTTTTGATCGCGGTTTGGTAATACTTCCTTTTAATGACGAGCTTCAAAATATGGACTGTAAATGAAGTTTAGAGCGGTGTCATCAGGGTCTCTCAAAGACCTAAGTGTAAGGTGGCAGAATACGTGAAGAGATAGTTACGTCAAGGCTGGGATTGCCGTTGGCCGTCCATGTAAAGCTGAGAAATGTAGTTAAATGGAGGCTATTGCACAACTTACGGAAGTATAAAACTCGTTGCAATAGTACACCAAAAACTAATAAAAAAAACTATCAAGTTTTGACTATGGAGGCTGAGAAAGCCAGAACGCTAGCGTTTCTACGACCCTGAAAACTTGTAGTTGGGCTGGGATGCAAAATGGCCAACAGAGTGGAAGCGACAATACTCAGTTGAACCGTTAGGAAAACGTTGGGCGAGACATTCTGGCCGTAGCAGCGATGTCGTGGCTTCATTCGGCAGAACGACATTCAAACTGCTGCACGCGTGCAATGGCTTTGCTTCTGCGCTCTTCATTGACGTTTTTTGCCGTCCAAGCTTCTAAGTCACCATGATCGAGTCATCGACAGTTCTCTTCAGTGACTGGTATTGCGTGTTAGTGGCAATCAAGTATCTTTGCAGCATGGGAGCATATTCAAGCCCGAGATACCACATCATTTGCTCAAGTTGCTGATGTAAACATCGGAAGAAGAACGGCGCGTCACAGCAGCGAGAGGCATTCTGATGGACAAACCAACACTACGGAATGAGCAGAGCTCGGATCTTGTCTGCAGTTGGATGCTGCAAAGCTGTAAGCAGCACAGCAACGACATGCTTGGCTCAACACTGGAAGACAGTCGTCCCGGCAAATGTGACCATTAAAGGTAAAGCGTGGAGACCTTGTGATACGTCAAGGTGATACAGGTGCTATATCATCATCGTGATGGAGTATGTCTGTGTATGTCATGATGGAGGTACCAGAGGAAGTCCGGGCCTGTAGCGTGGACAACGTCTCGAAGTGAGAAAGTGTTTCTCCTCGTCAATACCCAGCAAACAGTAATAGCGGAAGCTCCGGGACGAAGGCAGTGCCATCGATTGCTTTTCTTCCACGTATAGCGACAGTGACAGTGTTGTAGATACCGATGATGTGTGATGTATTGTAGGCAGAACGACAACTACCAGCTACACATTACACGTGGGCACCTTGACACCGCACTTTGCCACCTCATGTACATTTCGTATCTCGAAACGGCTACAGAACGACTACTGAAGAGCCCGATATTATCGAGTAAGAGCCTTGCATCGCATACAGCGCGACTTGCAATCAGTATACTATATTCTCGTAGACAGCGTCGCCATTGATGCTGCCCTTTACATCTATGTTGTGTTACTTGCAGTTTTCAGTGAACAACAAACCATCGCAGCGTGATTTTCCTTCGCACAACCAGCAAAGTCTTGAGAGTAGCGAGTGTAGACCAGGTCGAGTCAAATAGCCAAGTGTCGGAAAACCGCACAAGATGCTGCTCGTGATGATTCTCGACACCACGGCATTGTATTGAATATTGCTTCCTCTACACGCCAGCGATTTCTGAATCTTGACAAGGATGAGGTGCAATAGACCCGACAAACGGCGCTACTAAAGATACTACAGCGAAAGCACATGAGGTTTGTGAAACAGGTGATGCGTCAAATTATGCTCAGAGATAACTTTCGGTCGCTGAACGATAGAGAAGCAGACTTCAACGGAGTTCGTCTCATATTATCAAAGAAAGTCTTGCTGGTAGCTTTTGCTCACCTACTTGCGCTCTTTGTCCATTTAAACAGGTACTTTCAAGCGTTTCTCTTAGCTGCCGCGACCTCCTTCAGCAATTTGTTCAGCTCAGTTTCGATATTATACTTTCCCCAGCTCGCTTGAAGAGCCTTCCCCACCTCGAACCCCACATCTATCGCATATGAATCTTTGCTACGCATGGCAGCGATAGCTGCATCAGCAATAGCCTTGTCGGTGTAGTCGTGTGTTCTCAAGAACTTGAGTAGAGTGATGTCGACGTCGTTCTTCTCGTTGAACTCATGCATGCGATCAATCCATGTAGGCAAGCTCTTCTTGTCCAAAAGAACGTTAGTTCCCAGTTTGTCAAGCTCGAGGTTCTTGAACAGTTCGTCGAGTGTTTCTTCGCCGACTTTCTTCTTGTCGTCGAGCACTAGGAAGCGTGTTTCCCACAAATCTAGCTCATTGTTGAATTTTATCTGGTAGGGTTCGAGCTCATGCTTTCTCCAGCTCGCTTGAAGAGCCTTCCCCACCTCCAACCCCACATCTTCTGCATGTGATTTTTTGCTACGCATGGCAGCGATAGCTGCTTTAGCAATAGCCTTGTCCGTGTAGTCTTGCATTTTCAAGAACTTGAATAGAGTGATGTCTACCTTGTTCTTCTCGTTGAACTCATGCATGCGCTTAATCCATGTCTTCAAGTTCTTCTTGTCCAAAAAAACGTTAGTCCCCAGTGTGTCAAGTCCGAGTTTCTTGAACAATTTGTCGAGTCTGCCGACTTTCTCCTTGTCGTCGAGCACTAGGACGCGTAGTTTCGACGTCTCTAGCTGGTTGTTGAACTTTAGCTGATACGGTTGGAGCTTACTGTCAGGAATGTTCGCCCAGCTCTTTCGAAGATTCTTCCCGTGTGCTATCCCACTTCGAGCAATTTGTACATCATCGCTCTTCATGGCAGCTATAGCCACTTGAGCAAGTTCCTCGTCGGTGAACCCTTGTGCTCTCAAAAATCCCAGGAGGGTAATACTTTTCTTGTACTGATGATTGAATGTACCCATGTAACTAGTCCATGCATACAGATTTTCCCGGTCCATAAAGACTTTTGTGCGCGATTTGTCAAGGCCGAGTGTGGTGAACCACTCGACGAGAGTCTTTCCATTGACTTGCTTCTGTGTGTCGGCCATCAGAGAGCGTGTTTCCCACATCTCCAGGTCGTTGTTGAATTTTATCTGGTAGGGTTGGAGCATAGAATCAGGAAGGAAGGCCCAGCTCTCCTGAAGATTCTTCCCGTGCACCAGCCCCATATCAGAAGTCTTTGGATTCTTCATGGCAGCTATAGCTGTTCGAGCAAGTGTCTCGTCGGACAATCCTTGTGTTCTCAAAAATCCCAGAAGAGAAATATCCGTCTTGTACATCTTGTTGAAGTCATCTATGCACTTAGCCCAATCGTTAAACTTGCTGGCCGCAAGGATGTTATCGCCCGCTTGGCCAAGCCCGAGATTCTTGGACAATTGGTTGAGAGTCATGTTGTCGACTAGCTTCGATTGGTCGATCGCTAGGGCCTTTATTATACGTGTTTCCGCGTCCACGAGCTTTTTGCTGAGATCTATCTGATAGTGTTCAAACTCAGCGGCAGCAGCATCCCCCCACCTCTTTCGAAGATCCTTCCCCACCTTGATCCCCAAAAATGCATCAGCATGCTTTTCGCTGTTCATGGCAAGCATAGCCGCTTGAGCAATTCTTTCCTTGTCGTATCCCTCTTTTCTCAAAAAACTGAACACAGAGATTTGTGTGTTGTGCTTCTTGTTGAATTCATTTAAGATTTCAATCCACTTGTGTATTTTCTTGTGCACCAAGACCTCTTCTCCGGACTTGAGAAGCTTGAACTTCTTGAACCAATCGCCGAGTTGTTTGCCTCTGATCGTGTGTCTCTCGAGCCCGTCGTTTTCGATCAAGAGCGATAGCTTCTCGAGCGTGAGCGCATCCTTGTCGAGCGTGCGCGCAACCTTGTCGGGCGTGAGCGCAACCTTGTCGACTCTTTTTGGGTTGAAGATCTTGAATTTGAATAAGTTCGAGAGTGTGGGCCCTCTTTCTTCGCCACTATTGTCTCTCAGAAGTCTTCTGGTAGAGACGTCAGTGGCTTGAGCGGGCTCCAAAGCAGTAGCGACGGAGGCATCACCACTCACGAGGACGGCAGTTGCAGCTAGCTGTAAAATACGTCGAAGATGCATCGCGTTTGTCGAGTCTTGGTCGAAGGAAGAACGAAAGGATGGAAGGGAAAGTGGTTTATGGATAGAACCGAGTCCAAGTCCATTCAACAGAGCACTCAAAGGGAAAGACGTGTCTTACAAACGAAGCCAGAGCATACTTTTTTATCTTTATATTCTCGTCTATCGATTGTCTGAAGGGTTCCACGCGCTCGTGATTGGTGGATGGCTCTGCGTAGCGAGCCCAAAGGAGGCTGGTTGTATGTACGTGCGTATCACATTTGGAGGCCTTGGTAGCAATCTCACCAACAACCAAAAGAAGGAGAAAGACATTGTGTGCATGCAAGAGTACCGACGAGACGGACACGACGAAAGCATTGCAGATGCGAGAAATTCTAACGCCAAATGGCACCAACTGGAGCGCGCAGTGAATTCTGTTGGCAGACCGCATTCAAGAGAATGGTCTGGTATTCTACGTTCGACTCCTGTAGAAGCTCCAGAGGACGGTTGGGAAGAGGATGGCGGGGGTGCCTAGCGAGAAGAGAGTCTGGGCGCTCTCGCTCTTTTCTGTGTCCACGACGTACACGAGAACGCACATCAAGCTCAATGCGACTACTCTGTATGGTTTCTACACGCGTATGAAGAAGCAAGCTGAGGGCTACAACTGGAATCTCTCTGGCGTATCGCTACCGGTAAAGTCATTTTAGGACAGTCGATGGACAGTGATGCGCCACGTCGTTGATATCGCTCAGTTTGTCTAGGGTGTGATGTTGATTAAAGGTTGGCGCTATGAAAGCAGGCCGGAAAAGAAGAAGAAGAAGAAAATAAAGAAAAAATGGACCACTCGGTCTAGATCCGCCGATCTCGCAACGTTAGCGTCGTAACGAGCGCGATGTCGTGCAAGTAATCTCGAAGGAGTGCCGTCACATGGCTG
>NQFO01004994.1:0-31190 GCA_003991265.1 Pseudoperonospora humuli | reverse complement strand
GAGTGCAAGCACCATTGGTCCTGAGGGTTGACAACCAAGCAGCCATCAAGCAGATGGAGGGGGAGGACACATCGGGGAGAGCGAAGCACATCGACGTGCGCCAGAAGTTCATTAAAGACTACGTCAAGAAAGGGGTGCTGGACGTTCAGTACTGCGAGTCGCGCCAGATGCGTGCGGACATCATGACCAAGTCAGGCGCTGCGCCACGATTGAGTGAGCTGCGCAAGCTCGTCTTCCTTGAAGGCTGACCGCCCGGGAAGGAGTGTTGAAAGGACGCGGACGCGACTGCAGGGAGGCCGTAGGTAACGGATGAAGCATCTTCTAGGGACTTATAGGTAACGGATGGATTCTGCTCTGGCGGACGAGGTCGAAAAATGCACTCAGTTCTCATTCTATCTTTTACCTTTCAGGCCGTGCGGGAAACCACAGGACATAGTCGAGAAGTTGCGTTCTGAGGCAGCGCTGGATGTGGCAAGAGAGAAAAGCTTAAGTGCAATGGGCTGGAGAGCCGGCCACTGAAAACCATCCGTCAGCCAGTATTGAAGTGGCGTCTTCACATTCTTACGAGCATTGAGTACCGGAATGAGCTTGCAGTCTTCTCATGCTGCGCCGCGATTCCGAACTCGGTCAGTTCTGTATACAAGGCGATCCTCCTAGCGTCATCAACAGGTGCGGTGTCATCAACGGGCGTGCTGCACAGCTAGTCTTCCAGCTCGCAGCGTTTGCATGGTGGCAGATCAGCCCCAAGGAAGCGAGGATCGAGCAGATATGACAGATCGTGCCCCACACCATTCATTAACTGGAATCGGGAATATGCGCGTGTCGTCAAATACTTCAGCTCTAGGTCGTTGTTCAGTGCTCGTGCACGGGCAGCAGCGAACATGCCCGGAAGAGCATGGAAATTGAGTAAAACTTTAGAAAATGAAACACTGTCTGATTGGTACTTGACGATGAGGGCGATAGGCTCGAGGATGGCGGGAGCCTTGTTCGGCTGCATGACAAAGTCGTTGCCGGTGACGAGGTCCTTTATATTCTGCCGCTCAGACTTCTGCGCCACTATCCCGACGACAAACTCCCGAGCGCTGACAATGCCGTGGATTAAACGCTCTGACGCAAGCAGTGACGAACAGATCGCTTGGATTATCCCTCAACGAGTTGGCGCTGGTTGAACGAGGCCTTGCAATGCCTCAGCCTTTTGCGCCTGCTGCAAGCAGGCCTTCATGCATGATGATTGTAAAGAATTTGACCAAATCTTTGCACGCAGAAATGAAGTTGAGCATATTTACGAGCTGATAACCCACTGGATATTTCGCTTCAATATTGCCAACATCCCTGGTCTTTGTTGCGGAGAACACCTCCTTTACGAAAAGGTGCAAACCGTGAGCACAAATGCCCTAAAGTAGCGGGATGGGAATGTCTTTGTGAGCTGCTGCCAGGCGTTCTTGTTGGCCGAAGTTTTGTCAGTCACCGCCCTAGCAAACATTTAAAACTTATAGATGTCGAACACGCGCTTAATGTCCTGCGCAATCCAATCCGCGCTGTGACCCTGTTGACTAATGGATACAGATTCGAGGAGCAAGGTGACGCTGGGAGGTGTGGCCACGTAGTTGACAATAGGCTCGTTCTTGACATTAGACCAGCCATCTATACCAGGCATAAATGGGCACCCTTCATGCGAACGTCGACGTTCCCCTTCAACCGATCGTAGCACTTGTTCAACAAATCGCCTGCGAGCTTCTTGCGGTCGGGAAAATGTTCTGGTCCGGCCGCAACACATTTATGGCTTGCTGCAAGTGAACATCGTCAACGCTCTGGAAAGAAGACCCTGTGGCGTAGTAGTGCATGGCCATATGAAGCTGGAACTTCTCCTTCTCAGATCGTGACAGCGCAGGTAAGTAGAACTCCTAAATGAATGGCTGCTCGCGGGATGAAGCTGTCGAAGACAAGGCCTTCACGTCGTTGCGCCTGGACGCCAGCTTCTTGTTGGAGACGAACCAGTCCGGGCGATCTGAAATCTTGAGCCCGTTCATGACACGACGAAACTCGGAGCACTTATTCAGATGAATTACCGCAGACTCACTCTTTTTGTGATGATTGATGAGATGTTGGCAGTGTTTGCAGACCGTTGACTTGAGCTTCTGCGGGCACGCCACATCCGTGAAATACCTCTACACCGTACTCTGCCGACGGCCAGCCTTCCGCACCGACCCAACTGCCTCGCCCATGACTGGTCTCTCCTCAACGAGCAAAATATTCTCCAGTAACTTGCCGGGGTCACCCGAGAACACGACGACATCAATCAAGTCGGCAATCGAAATGGAAATGCGAGCCACGGACTCCGCGACGGATAAAACCAAAAAACCAAAAACCCAAATTCTTCCTTAGCCAAACAAGCATCGGGTGTTTTAATAAAACCTCGAAAAACCCGATGCTAAAAATCGCGTGATGCCAGCCTTGGTGTATGCCCATGAATCATCTACACCCCCTCTTGGGTTCGCCAATGCGACAAATTAAGAGCCATTAACCAATCACAGTCGAAGTATTAGGCCTCGGGGTAGATAGAAAAAATGTGGAGATGGCAAAATCCCCCCAGGTAGTGGAGGAGGCGATATTGTTCACTGCTCCATTACTAATTCGAGGCTGTGGATATACAGCTTCCACCATGCTGCTCCGCAGTATATGTCCAGTGCGTAAGAGCATCACCTCTCGCTGCACCTCATTGCTCTGGCACAACTTTACATCTGCGTCTGCAAATGCTCTTGAAGTATGTGTTCGCGAGCGTCGACTTCCACCTTTCGAGCGTCTGCAGCTGTCGGAGATCGAGCCGGCGGTCACAAACGCCGCTGCCAGCTACACGCGTGGTCTGCAGGAATTGGAGAAGAAAATGAAGATCTTAGGGAAAAAGGTACAGTTTGAGGATTTGGTGGACTCTCTGGAGGTGCAGGGAGACGCACTAGGACGCATGTGGGGAATCGTGGGTCATCTCATGAGTGTACGCAACTCGGAGGATCTACGCGCCGTGCATGACAAACTGCAGCAGCTCGTGATTCGGACGGTCACTGAGGCCTCTCAGAGCAAGATGCTCTATAATGCATATCTTGCTTTGCACGAGAGTGAGAATTGGAACAAGCTCGAATTGGCGCAGCAGCGTGTCATTGAGCTAAGCTTGAGAAGCGCGAAACTAAGCGGTGTTGGGCTTGAAGACGAGGAAAAGGAAAAGTTTAATGAACTCAAATTACGTGCCGCTGAATTGGTAAGGAGAAAGATTATCGGGCATGCAATGGAGCGGATACTTTTTCTATATGTTAACTTTGATTTGTTGTTGAGTGCAGAGCACCAAGTTCTCGTCGAATCTACTCGATGCCACCAAAGCGTTTTCGATTACAGTGATGGACAAAAGTGAACTAGAAGGACTGCCTCCCTCGCTATTGCAAATGTTTGCGCAAAGTGCTCGTGACGCGGGTCACTCCAAAGCTACGTTTGAGAACGGACCATGGCGTGTGACGCTAGACCCGCCATCTTACGTGCAATTCATGAAGTATTCAGCAAATCGCTCTTTACGTGAGACACTATATCACGCACACGCTACCCGTGCGAGTGGTGGATCGCTAGATAACGCAGGCATCATTGACGAGCTGCTGGAGATCCGTCAGCAGATTGCCAATCTTTTAGGGTTCACTTCATTTGCTGAGTTGAGTATCTCAAAGAAAATGGCACCTAGCGTGGAGGAAGTTGAGAAAATGCACCATGATCTGCGCGAAAAGTGTATTGCTATTGCTCGCGAGGAAGCGATGACTGTGGCTGAGTATGCGGAGCAGCATGGACAAGCGCAGCCTCTGGAGCCCTGGGATTTGGGCTATTGGTACGTATACACCAATTTTATAGCGTCATCTATTGCTTGTATTGATTGTGATTGTTCATGATGCATTGGTAAAAAGGTCGGAAAAACTTAAAGCGGAGAAGTACTTGTTTACCGACGAAGAGATCAAGCCATATTTTCCGCTTGAACGCGTAGGTTCTTTCTCACTGCAAAGCATTGCGCTCCATTGGAGAAAAGCGCTCACAATATCTTATATTGCCGTTGTGCAGGTGCTCGATGGTTTGTTTTCACTCGTGTCACGGCTATTTGGCGTGACCATTGAAGCAGCAGACGGCCAAGCAGAAATTTGGAATCCAGATGTGCGCTTCTTCAACGTGCGCAGCACTGACAGTGAGAAGGAAGTCATTGCTCAATTTTTTCTTGACTCGTACTCTCGGCCAAAGGAGAAGAACGGTGGCGCTTGGATGAATACGTGCGTAGACCGCAGCCGCCTGCTTGGACCTAAAGAGATGGGCGGTAAGCGTATTCCAGTGGCCTACATTATCTGCAATCAATCACCACCAGTGGGCGATACGCCCAGCCTCATGACATTCCGTGAGGTAGAAACATTGTTTCATGAGTTTGGCCACGGTTTGCAGCACATGCTTACGCAGATGGAGTATGGCGATGTAGCGGGTATCAACGGTATTGAATGGGACGCTGTCGAAATTCCATCGCAAATGATGGAGAACTTCTGTTACGACAAAGGTACATATCTACATGCAGGCCACTAGTGAAATGGTGTCTTTAAACATCGTTTCTGGCGTAATTTACAGACACGATCGTAAAGATCAGCGGGCATTACAAAACGGGCAAGACGCTACCAAGCGAATTGTTTGAGAAGCTCAAGGCAGCGCGCAATTACATGGCGGCCACAGCCATGCTGCGCCAGCTAGGCTTTGGTGCTTTGGACATGTACTTGCACTCGCACTACTCGCCGTCGCAAGAGCCACTATTTGCAGTGCAGCAGCGTCTGCTAGGCGAGTACACCGTGCTGAAGACGCTAGAGGAGGACAGATTCCTATGTTCTTTTGCTCATATTTTTGCCGGTGGCTATGCTGCGGGCTATTACAGGTGCGTCGTTGCTAAGTGCTACGTATTCGTAGGGGACGTTCGTCTTCCTGACTGAATTTGTCAACTGATGTACTTGCGAGCAGCTACAAGTGGGCGGAGATTTTGTCGTGTGATGCCTACGGTGCCTTTGAAGAGGCAGCCAAGGAGGGCCCTAAAGCCACGGCACGTGTCGGGCGCAAGTTTCGTGACACAATTCTGGCTCGTGGTGGCGGCCAACACCCGGAGGAGGTATTCGAGGCCTTTCGCAATCGTAAGCCGTCCATGATACCGCTGCTCATACAGTACGGCCTGGCAGATAAGTAGCGTACGTAGATAAGCGTAACGCAACTTCAATAGTATCCAATGTGGTCCATACGAAATGGGTGGTAACAAACCCATGTTGATCTCGTTGCAGGAAGAACCTTAGTGACTCAGATGCCCATCACTTTTTCAACAACTTCAATATCCAAATGTATAAAATTTAACAGATCGATAAAAATGAATGTATTGCATTACACGAAGAAAACCAGAGTGACGGAAGGCTCCACTGCGGGCACATGGAGGTTGCAAAACGGCATGCTTGAATCATTGTATTGTGGAAACGAGAAAGTGTCCACCCAGGTCAGGCCTTATCGGAAGAGCATTTAGCTCTAAGAAGGCTAGGCCAACCTCAAGCCCAGCATATCTGCTGAGGATTGGTCGAATGTACATTACAGCGACTGAGAAGAGAGAAAGATGGGCGATTTAACTTGGCGCATCAATTTATGCAGGAAACATTGCGAAAGCACACGTTTAGTCATTATCGAAAAAGTTAACCTGCCAAAACGCACCCATTCTCACAAAAGAATCCAACTTCAAGTGCAAAATGCTAACAACACTCTCGTCCTCACTGCCGTCGCCCACCGTGTCAACCACGTCATCGCGTCTGCCGCACCTCAACTCGTTTGTGGTGCTCACCCAGAAGGCGTCCATTCGCTGTCTCTCACGCCGTCGTGATAGCATTGCCAGCTCGTGCTCTACAGTTAGCAACATCAGCGACGATGAATTGGACATCTCAGACGTTGAGGTGGATGACTGCTGCATTGCCTATGAGTCGTACGCTGCCGTCACAAAGCGCAACAGTCAAGCGACTGTCTTCATCCGCTGGAGCGACCTGCAGCCCTCACAGACCTTGGACGAAATCGACATCCTACTAGCTACGCTGCGTCATAAACGTCGACACGCATGCGACGACAAGGTGCTGGAGCTCGCGGCCTTGGAGCTGTGCTTTGAGTTCCTGACATTTGAAGATCTGCAGAGCGCCACACAGGTCTGCACAGCTTTCCGCGACGTTGTGACGTCTTCGGAGATGCTGCTTGTCGGTCTGTATAGTCGTCAATGGCGAGCCAAGTTGCTGCCGGAAAAGTACGTGATGCTCTCCTACAGTGCTAAACTCACGCTGTGTGCCGCACGTCAAGCAGACACCACTTATGAGCTGTCGACGCGTGGTGCTGTCACCCGCTTGCCTAATGGTAAGTACCACGTAGTGAACAACTCAATGCTGCGGGACTTTGAGAAAGGAACTGTGGACTCGATCCGTGGCGTCAAGAAGCTGCCTGTGCTGTCCTGTGCCCGCGCCCTGCACAAGATGATATCATACTATGAGGTGAGCCTCAAAGGATGTGGAAGCGTGGGCCTCGCGTCTATCTCCGACGCGGCGGCTCGGAACGCTTATGGCTTCGGTTCTGGAGAGCACGTGGGCTGGAAAGGCGTGTCTTATGGCTACCACGGCAATGATGGCGACTTTGTCTTTAATGACGGCGTTAAGCCGTACGGTGGAGAGTGGAGTGCTTTCGGCCCATCGTGGGGACGAGCTATACCCCCATCCAAAGACCAAGAGGAGGATGATAAAACGTTCACTGTTGGCTGCGGCTTGGATGCTGACAAACACCAGGTCTTTTTTACTTTGAATGGCAAGATGATCGGAGTAGTACCGACGACGGTACTGCCTGGTGATTACGCCGCTGCAGTGTCACTCCACGCCTTCGGCGACGAAGCAGTAATTAATGCTGGCGCAGCTCCATTCCTCTTTGACATCGAGTCTTTCTGTGCAAGCCCTTAGCTCATTCTGACAGCATTGAGTCGAGGGCTTGCACAGAGAAGTTCAAGCATCCCCGTCGTCCCCCGTTCCACCATCAGTCGGCCCCTTTCATCCTTTTCTTCCTAACTGTGTTCATGCATCTATTCATTCAGCTCACTCTGCGCGTGTATCAGTGACAGGTTTAAAGCCACATCCACTCAGGACGTTGACCCCAAAAATTAACCTTAGCATCTCGTGATTGATGTTACTTCTAAGCTGTACCTTACTTTTGTTCTAGTTTTGATCAGATACTGAAGACGCTCTGATCTCCCCAACATCTTCAATCTTTTGAGTCAATTCGTTAGCTTGAGTCTTGGATGCACAAATTACGTCGCTCTCAACTCCTCGATCATACGGAGCTTCATTCTCTGTAATCATATGTGCAGCTGAGCTACATTCTTCTGTCTGTGGCGATTTCGCGGGAGATTGACTGTCGCCACCAAGATTGGTGGGGTTAAAGTCCCGGGCTGATGGGGACGGCAGTGGTGAACCAAATCGCATGAAAACTTTCATCGCTGACGATGCTGAGACGAGCGTCGAATGCCGTGGCTCGCTCAGCTCATTTATCGAGATATGGCGAGCGGTCTGGTTGATTTTCTTTGATGCTTCTGCGATGGCGTCGTCGATAAGTCGCATCCACTCGGCTTTTGAGCTTGCACTATCCGCGAATACGACAAAAGATTTGATCGGGTTTTGAATTTGGAACGCGTTTTTGGACATGAGACCATCGGCAATATTGGAAATTCGCGTAAGCTTAAGACGCAGCGAATTGTGAGGACTCCATCTTCCAGTCATACTCTTGTCAGCATACAGTAGCTGGTCATTGAAGAGGAAAAAGCGATAGAGCTGATTGCGCGATCTACATTTCTTCGTCAGGTCACCTTCATGGATAAAAGTTGTCGAGTTTTTTAGGTAAAAGTGACCGCGATTAATGCGCTGGATTACCGACACCAACTTCTCCGACTTCTGACGCACTTGGATCGTTTCTTTCATATCATTTACAAGAAGATGAATATCGCCCATGGCTTTCCACGGATCATCACTGGCAGCGGCTTCTTCGATTGTTCGAGCCCACTCGTATCTCGTATCTTCTTCGAAATTGACTTTGCCAGCAGAATTAGCTGAACCTTCCTTGCTCTCCTCAACGTCTTCTTGGACACTGTCTAAAGAATCTTGCACCTTTCGCAGCAAGCTGCAGAATGCTTGTCGCTCCACAGGCATATTCAAGAACAAACACGTAGAAATGCCAAATCGCAACAAGTCGAGGCACTGCATCCTCGTGGACAGGTCGGACTGGCTGTCGCAGAGGATGGTCGTCGATAGCGTGAGCAAGGAAAACCACACACGCTCAAATAGGATTTTGATCAAGTCAGGACTGATGGGCGTATCAACACCAACAAATTGAAATGTATTGTAGGCGTGCGACAAGTCCTTCATGAGCTCTTCGGATTGAGCCACAGCCTTCGCGATACCACCACGAAACTTTTCATTTTCCAGATCTGCAGCTGTGACACTCACTTCACGGGTCGCATTTGGAATGACACGACTACCCTTGATGTGCATCGGATTGTGGGCAATATCGTCGTAGATTTCTTCAAGGAATCGTTTGGGAAGATCCTTACCATTATCGATGCCTCGGTTGTTCTTTACAAACTGGTCTTTTGACATTTTGTTCTTTTTCACCTGTGGATTGTGCAAGTCCGTGTTCAGCATGATAATTGAATACGCAATGATCATTGCAGTGTCAGCAGATGAAAAAGCTGTAGGTGAGTCATCCCAAAAACACTGTGCAAATGCCTCGACCATCCGCTCAATCTTTTGCGCCTCTCCTGGAAGACGAAATCCACCATTGGTAAGAAAGTGCCGCAGAGACTCGACGAGAGTCATTCCTTTGAATGATATTGCCCGAACGTACGTCAGCCGAACTTGGACCTTGAAGTCTTCGTCACCTTCACCCAAATAGTCTCCGATTTCAGTCTCGTCAAAAAAGTCATGATATATTCGCAGAAACGACGTGATGGTGCGGGGAGTATCTTTGATGAAGTTCATTGCCATCAAGTACTCAAGAGCCTTTTTCAAGCTTTTTGATGACGATATTTCCATCGCACGCTTCAATAGCTGTTGATTGTGCTTCTGGAGCTCATTCCGCATCCGTACAGAAATGTTGCCACCGAATTTGCGACTTGATTGACGCTTTGCATCCGAATGAGAGCTAGGTCGACTTGATCGGTCAGATTCAACGTCTCCATTTACTGGCACAAAAGATGAGCTCTTTATTGGCGATACCTCTTCACCCGACTCGTCTTGTTCCCAGCCTCCATTGTTCATCGACAACATGCGCGTACGCTGATCTCTGCTAATAAGATGAGCATGACCACTGGCATCCATCACACTTCGTGCCATCGCTAGGATTGTACTAATTGCCTGGTTTTGCCGTCTTAGAGCTGAATCATCACCTTCGTCAGCAGATGCGATATGGCCCATGTTACCTTCTCCAATCGAGCCCAGAGTCGAGCACAAATGCTCAAATATTTTCCACTGCTGAATTCGATCTAGATCAAAGTTAAGAAAAAGCTCAACGACATTGTGCGGAAGTTGTAGCCACATGGTCATTTCATGCATGATATCCATTTGATGGTTTTTTGCGCAAGGTGCTGTAGCGCGCAGTATTCGAAGTAGCACGTGCTCGAACATCAGTGCCAGCTCTACTTTGAGATATCGACGGTAATGATTCCACAATGTCGACATCAACGTGAGATTTGCTCGAAAAACATCGGGCACCCAAGTCAGAACTGCGACGTTTAGCGTGGAAGGTACGAACCTTCGAACTACCTGACCAAACACTCGTTGGTCGCGAGCTTGCTTTCCAGCTGCAAGGAGGATTTGATTGAGAGCACGAAGAGAACTCACACTCGAGCACTGGTCACTTTCAGCTGCTGCCTCACCGAGACTTACGAATTTGCGGTTGACAGCTCTGCTAAATGTCACCACGAGCTGAATCGCATTTTTCTCGGCCTATTGACCACACACTCGATTAATCTCGGATCTTGCGAGCTACAAAGAACGAAAGACTACACACCATAGAGTCGGTAAAGCTATTTATCGCAGCGGATATGTCTTGACAAAATCTGAGGGACTGAATTGATAAATGGCTCTGAGACACGAATGCAGACAAGTTAAAGAATCGAATGGCGATACAAAGCCAATGAGCGAGTTGCACTCTACCTTGAACACGCCCAGCATATTGTCAGTAATGGTTGCAATTTCAGCTCCTGAACTAACGTCGTCAAGCAGGTCCACAACCAACGAGCGAACATGGGCGTCCAATGGTATGTCAATCTCCGAATTGTTTTTGCTGGTCACTGCTGACTTTGTGTTCACCATGGTAGCTTCGTAAGCGCACATGATCTTGAAGATCAATTCGTCTTCCACCGACTTGGTAAGGGAGCCATCAAAGTCTCCGATAAACACTAGAGCTTTCAGTATTGCATGAAGTACAGAGGGATCAAACCCTTTGGAATATTTTTGAATGACCTTGAAAGTGCATGAACCGGCATCAGCTGAGATGTAAAGGTATTTGCAATCACAATTTCATGTACTTTACCTTTTGAAAGAATTCAAGCGCAGGTTCAAAACGAGATTTGATCCCCTGATGGCAAATAGAGGTTACAGCATCGATTACCACCTCGAGTCGGCATAGATCAGATCCCGGATGGTCAAAGACCCCTTCTTCCACGCAATGAGTAAGTCCAATTATGGCTGCCTCTGCGGCATTTCCGTTACGAGTGTAGCTGGCGAGTAGTAGAGGGTACATGTAGTACTCGATGATATCCTTCCAATCTAAATGGTCAGCTTGATAGGCGACAATAATCAAGTCATTCCAACGTTCTCGCTTATACTCGATAATACACTTACATCTTGGTACCGGTTGTTCGCTTGGTTCTTCTGAATTCGATATGGCTAACAGTTCTTGCTCTCGCACCTCTGTCGCTTTTAAAGAAAAGGCAGATTTCAGCGGCCTTAATTTACCGGGCGTAGATGGCGATGGCGGTGAACAAACACGATCGATAACTTGTGAAGATGCGATAGATGCGAATAGCCACTTCTTGTACAGTTCCGTAATGATAAACACCTTGACATTACATTCAATGAGCAACAAGATTGCCAGTCCAAAGCATGGCAACGCACCTTCTTTTTGTAGCCAAGAAAAACCTCTGTACCGCCTGAAGTCGAGTTGAGATCAGCGACGTGACCAAGAGGAGACTTATCGACCTTCACGTAACTGGCAAATTCGTAATGTCAGATACTGCAGCATTTAGTAGACCTAGTAGTGATGACTTTTTACCCGTAAGGAAGCGTTTCGTATTTCCTCGGGAAAAGCACAACTAGATCAACGATCGCTGAAGTAGTTGAGCGTTTAAAGCATAGATAAATCTTCTCTCCTTGTGTCCCCTGCCAAAAGCCAATTTGCAAGAAAGTAAGGATTCAGACCACACTCATGACAACTTAGCTAACACACATCGCACCGTATTAATGTTTGCTGGAACGTCGCGTCTTCGGACCACTTCATAATCACTTGGAACAAACTCCCCTCGTTCAGGAAATATAGCAATGATCTCGCTAATCGGTGTCTTTCCTGATGAAATTTTGCTTTGGCAGAGATACACAAAAGTTCCCCTTCCGCCTTTGTTCAAATCCGCTCGCTGACCACTTGAAGATCGTTCCAGCTAAGCAAATGCGTTTCGTGTTACTAGAGAGAAATCAGAGCAAAGTTCAACATTCTCGATTGTGAGCGCACCTTGGTAAATCCATCTGGAACACAATCTCCTCTAAATATCACTGTGAGATCCGTAATGGGGTCTTCACTTTCACCAATTATCTTCCAACGAGGCACTTCAACCCCAAGAACGCTGCATCATCATTTTGGTTAACCACGATAATCAGTCATGGCCTGTGTTAAAGCACATATATCCACACATTTGCACGTCGTACCTGTCAGAGCTCGGGCGTCGACTCACCTTGACTTTGCCCTTTTCCATCGTGTTTGCCATTGGCCCCGTCACGCGTTGAGGACTTTTGAACGGGACTGATGCGGTAGAGCCTTTTCCATCAGGATCAAGAACCTCTAAAGTCTCAGCAAAAGTCTTTCCAGCTTTCACTTGGTCCATTCTCGCCAGCGTTGTTTGACAAATCTCTCGAATACACACTAGCTCGTCGTCATCAGCTGCAGTCTCATCCAAAATGTTGTTGATTACGCCTCGAAGTGCTGCTTCATGCTGCACTTTCATCGGCAGCGTTACAATTGTCTCCTTTGATCTTGTCGTCAGTAAGTTTTCGTCACCTATATAATGGCATGTGGTGCCATTTTTGGTCAGCTCCATCTGCAAGTCCAACCTCTTCGGGTGGCCGTCACTCAGCACGTCTGCCATGATCCGTGGCCTCAACTGTCTTCCCGACCGCTCCAAACTCGTTCCACGTCGTACTATATTTGCTCTATCAATGCGCCCCATCAGCGTCATCGCATTCCGTTTCGCCGTCAAGGCGCAATCAAAAGGGCAACTTCAACTTCACAAGTTGAAGTTGTGTCGCACGAAGGTTGCAGCAGGTCATTCGCCCATGAAAGAAAGCCAACAGGGACAAAAGCGAGCGCGGGACTTGCGGCGGCGTGTAGCCAATCGCCGTCGCATTGTTGTAGACGGCGTGAGCTCTCATCCGACGCAAAGTCTCCCGGACTTGCGCAAGTCGAGGCGAGAGACACATGAGATTCGTATGCAGATCATCAAAGCGCAGTCGCAGCATAATTCGGTGCTGGCGTATTGCGATCAACAGTTTTGTTTTAGGCAAGTTGATCAAGATTCTACTGCCTTCGTTCTGTTTGTGTGCTGACACTTATTCTGTATCGTAAACGCTTAGGCAATTGCGCAAAGGCATTGGAGCAAGTCAACTGCAAATCCGGCAAAAGGTTGAAGAGCTTGATGGACTGCAACGTCGAGTGTTGGGATTGTCCAAGTCGTTGCATGATTTTTCCGATGAAAAGGCCTTTGCCAAAACAAGATTAATGAACCAGGAAGAGATTCGCAAACAGTTGCTGTGTAGCGTATCATGTCAGTACTGTGGACGAGATTACCTCTCAAGGATGCTCGTAGCACATGAAGAGAATTGTCTGGAAAAAGCACTTCCGAGATTGCGGCCCATTGTAGAAGCAAAGCAAGTTGCTGGCATGTCCAAACTTCAAGATTTGCAGTCATTACCAATCATTGAAAGTGTTTCCACGTCAGTGAATGTGGCACTGACTACGCAATTCGTGTCACAACCACCCCGAAATCTACGTATTGACTTCAAAGAGGCCACGCATAATACCTTGACGATCAGGTGGGATCTTCCCATTTTTACCGGGTCGAATGCAGTTTTTGACTATGAATTGAAATTCTCGATTTGCCACTCGAAGAAAAAGCATGACGAAGTCCAAAGACATTATGATCCGCAGCCGCCTCTGCGATTATCCCGGTGGTGTCTACGAAATCCTGTTCCTGGGAAGATGTTTCAGCTGGCTAACTTATCTGCAGGTCAAGAATACGGCAATTTTACATTGAGCGCAATCACTATCGCAGGTAAAAGTGCTCAAAGCAACAAGGTAGAACTTGTTCAAACAAAACCTGCGGCTCCCTCTACGGCACCTTTGTTCTTGTGTGCTGGAGTCATTACAACTAGTAGCATAACGCTCACTTGGATGGAACCTATGGATGATGGAGGAAAACCGATTCAGGATTATGAAGTTTTTTTTCTCGAAGCCGTGACGAAGATGGAAAGTCAGGACGAGCAAGGAAAATTCAGGCTTGACAAAGTCGAGTACAAGAACCGCCGAATTCGGACAAGCGGAACCACATTGACGATTACAGGTCTATTGAGTGGAGTCGATCACATTAATTTTCAGGTTCGCGCGGTGAATGCCGATGGAATTCACAGTGACTATAGCGTGTTGATCAAGTCCATATTTACTGCTGGTAAGAAACGCAAGCTTTGGGTCATTTTTGTCAACCACTGACCCGTGTGATTGATCTAACAGCTCCAGGGAACGAATATAAACTTCTTGATGAGCTGCAGACGGCTGTGAATTCGCGCTCACGCACAGTAGATTCACGGTTTTTGAGCGGCTTCATGCAGCGCTATGAAAGGCACCACTACATCAGACACGTGTCTCAATTTATCGTCTCGATACACCCGGATCTGGAAGCTGCAGTAAACAACATTCTGAGTCGAGTATCGTTCGCTATTGGAGAAGATGAAGCAATGAGCGATCAAGAGCTGGAACTTCATGCTAATGGACAAGTTCGGGATCAAATGACATTTGACGAACTGTCGGACAAGGAAAAAGTGGTTGAACGTCGACGACAATTTCACTTTCGCCTTGCTGAAATTCGCAATGATGTCAAAAAAGTCGAGTACAACGTCCAGTGGTGCAAGGAGCGTCAAATTGATCTAGTGGCACTGATCCGATCAGCCGAATCGCGTATCCTCGAGAAGCAAGCTGAGCTAGAACGTGCCAGAATGTTCAAGGGGCCACAAATGGACTCGGATGTTTTCGAAAGTGGCCTTCAGCGATTTGTTACGAAAGATCTCGTTGTAGCTTTGGAAGACGAAATCGAAATTGACCAACTTTACATTTTGGATTCAAAAGCTGAGATAGTTAAAGTGGGGAACTACTTACGCGCTGACATTAAACGACGAGACGCATTGCTAAAGAGACTAAAGGAAAGACATGAAGCACTTGAAGTGTTTGAAAGCAACCCAAACAATTCGAAGGTGGTTGCTAGTACCACATCCATCCTTACAAAACTACATGGAGGATTGCTGTATCGAGCATTTACTGCCTTTGCTGCAAACAGAGAGAAGGCATATGAAATGCGAACGAAAATACGCTCAGCGTTTAGTCGTGTCATCCTCCATCATCGTAGAAACGCGTTTCAGCGATGGAGAAACGTTGTACAATTCTTAGCTCAAACTACTGCCGGCGTTAACCAGGTCAATGGTATTGGTAGTCTCGGCTTGTTGAACGCTGCATTGGACCGCGATAATCTCATGAATGAAGCGCATCAGCTGCTGTACCAGCTTCGGTCAACCGGCAATTCGCTTCAAGATATGCGCTGGACGACGGAGCAACAACTAGTCTCAAGGGTCGAGATTTTAACGTTGGATAATCTTGCTGATCGAGAACAAGATAAACGATATTCTCCTTTTATACTCGAAGGTGACGCGAGGATGAATCAGCAAGACTATGATGGAGCCCTTCGTCTGTATAGTAGCGTGCTCAGCAACAAGTCGTGGGTACAGCAAATGGATGACAAACAACAAGTGATGCTGCAGCTGAAGTTTGGTGAATCAACATTTCGTCTCAAGAACTACGAGCAGGCACTCACAGTATTCACCTATGCATCAATTTTGGCGAGCCGAGCTAGACTGCGCTACGAAGAAGGATCAGCGGTACTCCGTATTGCAGACACGCAGCGTGCTTTACAGTCCCTTCAAATGAGCATCGAAAGCTACGAACGCGCCTTACTACTATTTGAAGCTGTGAGGAATGTACAAGGAGAGCTATCGTGCTATCGTGGCTTGCAGTACGTGTATGAACGACTTGAAGATCGAGAGATGGTTGGAATCAACAAGCGCCTTGCGGACGAGATCGAATTTGTTTTGACAAACAAGTTGTCATCTGCCGGAGAGAAGATGAACAATCTCCAGCAACGATTGGCGGGGGTCCGTGCAAAATCTTCGTGCCAAATCATTCTCGAGCGAGTAGGTCCCATTGTTCCAAGATTACGAAGGGAACGGATACAGCGCATGCTCGATGTTCGCGAGGAGACGCAACTTGTGGCAAAACTGGAGGACCTGTTGCGAAAGAAGCAAGATTTGCTGGCAAAAGGTGAAGACGATCTAAAGCGAGCACTTGCCAGTGATTCGACTCAAGTTGACTCGGACATTATTGACGGCTCCACTGCGCGCTATGACCTTGACGATTTCAAAACAAAACTTGTCAAACTCATGGGCCATGTGAAGGCTGGCAAGGAGCAGATTGGCCAAGAAATTGTAAATGCTAAAATTCGTAGAAGCAACGCTGAAGATGAAATCAGAGGCCTTGAAGAGGAACTGGCTGTGGAGACAGGTGCACTCATGCGCAAAGTTTTGTCCAAAGACCAGTTGCGATGTTTTCGTTTCAACGCGACAAACGAAGCGTTGAATAACGTGATAGGGACCACAAGTCACGGAATCACGACCTGCTTTGCGTCCGCGGGGACGAATGGTTTCGTGTTTGATTTACTGACTGGCGCATGCTTAGCCCAGGTGGTAGGTGACCCGCGCAAGAATCATCGGGATATTCCAACGGGCCATCGAGCACCAATTCTCTCTGTGTGTTACGTTGGTCATCGTATCTACACGGGATCGATCGATGCATCCCTGGGTGTCTGGGATGTGAAGAATGAGATGGTCGGCGGTTTTTCGTGTTCACTGAAGCGTATGCTCACAGACTTCGATACAGCAGTGGTGAGCGTGGTGGCCGATACAAAATGGATTGCTTGTGGGTGCTCAGATTGTGACGTCTTTGTTTTTGATGCCAAGTCGCTAGCACTAATCTCTCACATCATCTCAGCTCATGATCGAACCGTGACGGTCTTGGCCCTACAAAGCGCTAACTCGGCACTCACAACGGGAGCTGCTGACGCAAAAATTAAAGTGTGGGAACTTGGTAAAGCTTTGCAACACACTACACGCCGAAATACAACCCTTGTATGCTGTCTCGAAGCCGAACGACGTGGTGATGAGTTTTTCAATGGACATCTTGTCCCTCTTACGTGCGTCAAACGAGTAGCGAATGAAATTGTAAGCGGAGATAGCTCAGGACGGGTTGTGATTTGGAACTTAGACGCCGATAGCAAGTTGCTTCGAATTTGTGATGTTCATCGAGACGTGGCAGTGACATGCCTTCAGTTTGACGCTACACGCATTGTAAGTGGATCGAGCAGCGGACAGATTTGCGTGATTGACTTTGCGACTGGGAGCCTAATTCAGACATTGCTAGGCCACCAGGGCAGTGTGCTGGATTTGCAGTTTGATCGTTCACGGTTAATAAGCATGTCAGCAGATGGTAAGCTATGCCTGTGGTTCTGGCAAGCAAGAGACGGCATTGGGGCAGACCGAAAGAAGTACCATATCTTGGGAGCGGGCGAGACATTGCGGTCGCTTTGTTTCCTATATCGCACGAGCGTTCAGAAACTCCTTCAGTGGAACTCCATCCCCGACTCGACAAAACTTTATCTAGGTCAGAAGCTCATAGTGGGAGTCGATGCAAGTGTCAGTGCTTCCGATGACCTGAAAAAACTTGATCGCTCGAGTTCCGTTCAATTTGGCAAGCTGTCATATGAAAACCTCGACTTTATTGCTTTCAAAAAAATCAAAAGCAAAGACGCTGAATCGCAACAGACCACGCTGCGTCTCGAAATGCTCGCGAAGGAGCACTTTCCGTCTCTGCAAGACGAGGCCACCGATGGAACCAACGCGAAGACGAAGGAGGCTACTGAAGCGAAGAGCAACTCTGACTTGGATTCCGCTATAGCCATGGACTGCAGTGCAAATGTTGGAGGCGAAAAGGAGGTTGAAGAGGCATTGACAGGCTCAACATGAGTCAGCTGTTACGACTTTACTCAAACTGACTTTTCGTTCTCTACTCCACCCCATGTAGCCTTGTCCTCGAGATACATGTTACAACTACGGAACGCTGTGCGTGCATTGTTGCCAGCAAAGAACTCCCAAGCGGAATAAAACCAAAAGGCGACACACTTGCGGTAGTCGTTAGGCTGAGTGGATTTCTTCATCTGAAGTATGCTGCGCCACTCTTCAATCACAAAACTTGAGAGCGTGTCCTCAAAACGCGAGAGACGCAGTGGATTGCGCACCGAGTACATGCTTGTCCAGTACTTGTTATAGCCCTCGAGCTGCTTCAGACCATCCAAGAATTGGGGCGATCGGAATTCCTCGATCGAATAGTCCAGGACAAACGCAAACTTGTCGATGTACTTGGCCTCCTCTTCGTAAAACTTTTTCCATGTCTGCAAAAGGCAAACGAATCAAAACAGTAAGCTGCGACTCACGCCACGATGCGCAATAGGACCATTGCACATACCACTGCGAAAAATTGCAGAGCTTCATTGGGGTCATTCATTTTCGTGCGGTGCATACTGTGTGCGTGACGCAACTTGATGGATTTCTTGCGTTCCCAATGCCACTCTTCTGTTGGGGGGAAGATCGACATGGGCACCATCACGGACCCGTTGCCACAAATTGCAACGTAGAACGAAATGACGCCTTCCATCCCAACCGCTTTGTCAACCTGCTTGTCGTCTGCCTTTTCGTCTCGAATCTCGTCTTCATTTGAGTGCTCATTCGGATTCGGCTTGACGAAATCTAATCTAGTGACAAAGTACAAGAACTTTGTTGGGAACGGCTTCTGCCCGAAGAACTCGCGCAGCTGGTCCCGCAACACTGTCATGTCTTTCTGATATAAAGCTTGCACTTCCTCCGTCATGTAGAACTCATCTACAAACAGCAACAAGTCAGGAAAACTGAACTAATCGAATTCATACCATCAACTTGCCAATAATGATGATAACAACTTAGTAGCATATAACGCACTGTTCTCAGGATATTCCAACGCATGCATTGCCATTGTATCAATGGTTGCTGGAAAGTTACAGACACCTATTGAGATACAAAGCACAAGGTAACATCCAATTGAGCATCCACATGTCCAACATTTGATCCAGCTTGTTAACGTACTGACGCCTTGACGCTGAATGTCTTTATGAGTAACACGCAGTGCGTTCTTGAGGTTGTCGTAGTTGGTATTGTTAGTGCAAAACTTGTTGTAGCCCACCCAATACTGCGCGTACGTTTCATTGAACACTAGATGACCACGCTGGATGGTGCTTGCACACACGAGGCGAGACGGGTCCGTGGCGCGCAATCGCTCCACATTCTTCTTCCAATCGCGGATTTGGCCTGTTTTCACACCGTATTTCTGCGCCGTAGCGATAATGAGTCCCGTACGGTCTGCTTCTTCGATGATTTCGAGCTTCTTGCCCACTGTTAACGCCCGATCCGCTTTCCCGCGCGCCATTAGCGATTTACCGTAGCTGGTCGAAAAACGTTCTTCTCCCCACGGTACTCCCTTCTGTGCCAATCTCGTTGTTCATGTGGTCCACACTCACTTACTATCGTACTTATGGAGACAATACACGCAGTACTAAACTCCTCAACTGTATGCATAAAGCGACACTATTCACTTGCACTGCGTCGTTGATACACCGCATTGAAGTGGGAAATGGACAAGCCCACCTCAACACGGCGAGAGATTACACCGCTGCATGTTCCGTGGCTACAACATGAGCAGTTTCCGCTCACGAAAGTGGCGTGTAGCACTGAAGATGGTCTCGTGTCCAGCAGCAAACACTCACTCATTAGAGTCGTTCAGGAACTCAAGGTGTCTAGAATTCAAGCAAAACCCCGTAGACTTTTGTCCTTCTGTTTTGCAATTGTTGCGTTATCTGACAAAGTTGTGGTGGACAATTGGGCAGCGAGGACGTGCTAATGTCGACAAGCAGTTGTCGCAGTTGGACACTCAGCTGCTGTCCGTCTCGGACTACCTTGAAGGCAAACGATCCACGATATTTCCACCCCATCTGATTGTTTGTGTGGAAGATGTTTCGGAAGCTTCCGAATCATGTGCTGACGGACGACGACAGTGTAGCATTGGAGCTGCTACGGTTGCAGGAAAGGTGAATGGATTCTTAAAGGAGGAATCGACACCTCCAACACCCGCGATTGTAGAAGAGGATCTCAATTCCGGTAGGTAATGCTGTGGCCGATCGTAGCATGGATGAAACGTCTTGACGCAATGCTGTTGGGATGTAGATACTCCGTGCACGACGACTGGACTGTGGAAGTATTTGTACGCGTATTCGTTCTTCAAGACGATCACACCAGAAGATATGGACCAAGCTTTGCTGCTTGATGGTACAATGATGGTCAACAAGTCGTTGTTGGACAAACGTTTTCTTGTTATTACGTTTGGTTAATGTGGCTAATGACTGCAAACTGCAATGAATTTGTAGATTTGAACGCGTTGTCTGAAGAATTGGAATCACGTCGAGATGAAAACGACGACGTTTTGATGGGTCTAGACTCGCAGCGACTGCGGGGCACTTTCAGCTTGAACAAGTTCACTTTGCATGATCTAGACGATTTTTTCATGGAGGTTTGTAAAGTGACCCAATGTGGTGGATGAATGCCTTTCGTTCGAATATGTAATCGTGCGTCATGGTGCTATTGCTACTTGTAGAGACTTGTAGCGTCGCTATGTGTAGTAGGCACACCCGCGTTGATGAAAGAAGACGGTAAGGGAACCCCGCTCCAGCCAGACGATGAAGACAAACACCCGAATGGTACAACAGAAATCGTAACAGACATGGAAACGAACCATCCATTGCGATCGATTGAGCTGCGGTCGTGGAAATCAAAGGGTCTTACGCGAGTACTTTGTAATATCGGGCTGGTTGAGGGAGATGATAAAGAAATTGCTCGAGTGTGTCTGTCCAATCCGACAGACGATGAGGTATCGCAGGAGATCCGCTCATTAGAGCGTCAGCTTCAAACCTGCGTAAGAGGAACGAATGAAACAAAGCGAAAGTTACGGCAAATGATGGATGAGTAAGGTTGACATCCGTTTGGGTCATGAAGAGCGATACTGACTTTTTTCTTCTTGTTGAATAGGACAAAGCCATGGCTTTCTCAGGAAAAGGAGAAAGAAGAGGCCATCGTAAAGAAGTATTTCACTATGTGGCATACGAATAGGGTAAAAGTGCTGGTTCAACGTGAAGGGTCGAGCGACACTGACGTTTGATTTCGTTGGTACTGGTAGGAGCTTGCACGGAAAAAGAAACTACGAGAGAAGAAGCTTCGTCGACGGCAAGGTGCGATGGATCCCGATTTCTAAGGAGCAATTTTTGACTCAAAACTAAAGTTTTGCTCTATTGAATGCAGCGTTATGTCTCAATGATGGCAGCAGCGGCGGCAAATCTCTCATGGATGAAATTAACGTCAAGTAACGATAGATACCCTGGTGCTCTGCCCCCTTGAGTCAGGCCCAGGTAAAGCAAAATGCACACCCGTTATTTAAAACCATGCAACAGCAAGTGGGAACTTGATCCTTTACAAGTGGAAACTTGGTCCTCTATGCAGAACATTCGCTGTGTTGGCCATTACAAAGGAAAATGGGATTCGACGAGAAGACACAAAGTTGCTTGAATTAATTTGCTAAGCTTCTTGTTACTTGCCAAGTGGAGGAAAATCGTCTTCGATGAACCCACTACCGCCCACTGTGCGGGTACTGGTAGGTGGCGGTACCCAGTTTCCTTGTCGTGCCGACGGACGGTTTTGGGGTGAAGGGTACCCGTACCCACCGCGCCCCATTACTATCGACGGCGGCGGGTTCAACTGGTGTGGCTGAAATTGCTGTTGCTGATGGTATTGCTGGTACAATGACCTCTGGGGAAGGTTGGTGTCTAATCTATTGTTGTGATTGGGTCCGCCAACGTAGAATCGGCCGCGTCCCGGTGAAGCCATGGGCATAGGTGGTGGAGGTTGCGGGGGCAAAACACCAATCTGTTGACGCTGAAAGCCACATGACCGATCATAGGATCGATCGTGAAAGTCACTGTGCGCAAATCCCACGCCACTAACAAACCGGTTGCCATGATATGGGGATTCACCTCCACTGCCACTTCCACTGGATGCCCCACCACTAGAGCGAGGGCGGAACGCGTCATGGTGCCGCGTAAAGTCCGGATCATTCAATTCTTGCTCACGATTCCGCCACAGTACTTTACTTTCTTTCCAGCTCGCTGCATTCGTTGCATTCAGGTGGGAGGCGCGAGAAAATTCGTTACTCTCGTCGACGCCTAAAATTTCCTTCATTGGGCGAGAATCCCGCGGCTGAGAAGCACTGATTCCACCCGAAAAGCCATCACCTCGACCTCGGCCAAAGCCTCTGCTACCATCTGGCCCTGCTGCTTGTCGACTTCCATGTCGAGAACCGCTGTTTCCAGTGGTGATGCTACTATCACTGCCTCCTCCTTGTATCGATGAAGTCGTTGGAGAGGCGGATGACGACGATGCTGACTCTGCTGCAGTGCCGTCATTGCTTTCCCCAAAAATTCTTGCTCGTGCTTCAGCATACGCTCGTTCGCGATCTTGCAAAGTAGGAGTAGCTTTGTCTGCGCCATTACCTCGACCATTATTAGCACCCGGCCTCGGTGCACTGCGTTTCCGCATCATGATCCTTGGAGCAGATGCTGGCGTCACTGTCGGCGTCTGTCGGTCCGCTGATAGGTCAATGAGAAGTATACGTGGCACTGCCGACTGTGCCGTCTTGAACAGCGTCACGACCCGCGCCGAGCTGTTCTCAAACGGGCTGTAATCTGCAGTCTGGTGCTCCAGTCCACAGCGCTGCGCGAGACGATGGACAATGAGACGATGGTATGACGACAAGGGGGGAAAGTTGAGATGTGGCTCTCTCGAATTTTTCAGGAACCGCACGATCTGATCCTCAAACTTGAGCAAAGTCATCCTTTCTCGAGCATTCTCTAGTCCTGCCACTAGCACAGGATCCAGAGGTCCATGGGCACTAGCAGTCGCAGTCCCGACTGGCGAGCTACCGCTGAAGCGCTGTTGCTGAGAATAGTTCCCGCCATCGTCTGGAGCTACAGGCGGCTGAAGGATACGGAGACCTTGTAGAGCACGCGCCGCTTCGTCCGCGTTTTCAATAGCTTGCAAAGAGACTGGATTCCGGGTGGAAGCAGTACTTTCCCACTCGTTGCGGTCATCGCTAGACACAGACGTGTGGATCATAGGTTTTGCGAGCGTCTCCACACGAGCCTATAGCCGTCAACTTTATGTGGATTAAAGGGGGAAACTTAGCTCCATTGGTGGGACTCAAAACCTGATCAAGAGCATGAAATAGGCGATTAGGTAGGAATGAAAACAGGAAGACGACGCCATGTGCTTCCCCCCCCCCAGGTCCTAACTAGGTAAACACTGGCCAAGTTACATCGTTTTGAACGCCTGAATGGCGATACCTCGCACTTGAGCAGTTCCAGTATGCTGATAGACGACTAGTAATGCGCATTATGCTCGCAGAGGGCGAAATGCTCTTTGGCCTGGAACAATGCGCTTTGCACTTTGCATTGACCCATGCGCTTCTAAGAGAGCTTCCACTTGAGGAACGGCCAGTCCACCCAAAGCTTCTTGCAGCAGGAAACCCCGCGCTGCTTCGAAAGTACAGTAGCTGATCAAGATACGTTTTGTGTCTCGCGGTCTTGAACGACGGCATCGCTGCGTTGATCTTCTCGTATTTTGTCCAGACTTTCGTTCGACACCTTGAACTTAGCTATGTGACGGTACGCGCGCGTCGTCACTATCCGGTATCGTGGTCGTTACGACGCTTAGGAGGCGCAGGTGGGTCTGTATATCTAGTGCGGGTGATTACTCTTCCTCACCTTTCACGGCGTTACCGATACGGCTCCGCATGGGCAAAAGACTTCGCTTTCAGCAGCAGTACACAGCGGCCGCATTCCGGTATCTAGCTTCATGATGCCATTAGGCACGTAAGGCGTTTCAAAAGGTGCTCGTGAATCGTCACGAAGCGCCACAGTCTCCTGTAGTGCTCGTCTTCTAACTTCCGAGCAAGTTTCAGAGTTCTTCAGACTGCCTGTCTACCAAGCATGTTGGTATCCTCCAGGTCCTGGGTGGACACTTTAGTGTGAGAAAAAAGTCTTTTGCTCTACTCTTTGGCTTCTCCGCCCTTCTGATAGCCCCTCACGGCGAAGCTTCAGCGTGTGTGTGAGTGTAGCATACGAGGGGCATTTTATGCGCACATCGAATTTCGAGACGGTGACAAGCGTCGAGAAAGACAAGAGCACACCAAGAGGCAATTCTCCCAAGCGATACTTGATCTACCCCCTTAAGAGTCTTCTGCATCACCCACCACTCCACCGATCTCATATGATGCTGACCGCAGCTGTGCCGAGCCTCTAGATCTAAACATTCAGACAATGGAGTCAGTAATCTGGGGCAGCCGCTTGATGTTCAGTGAGCAGAAGAGAATTTCTGTTTCGGTGCAATTCAGCTGTGTGCACGCCCAATTTCGAAGAAGAAGAAGACGAAGATTCAACATTCAAGAGCATGGCTACGTTAGTATAACTCCCATGTAGTGAGTGGCACTATTGCACCATTCTACATGTCAATCCCAGTTATCTAATCCTTGGTCCAATTTCTGTACAAAGGGGCTGTGTGACCCCGTCACAATTCTCTGGCCACCACAGTGTCACATCGACAAATCGAGTGCTGTGCACGTCAGACGGAAAGCTCAAGAAAATTCTGCAAAGTCGTTGAGATCTGAACACTTTCAAATTTTGATCATGTCACGAGCATGAAAATTGCCACATTTCTTGGCTAGCTGATGATAACACATTCATAGCTTCGTTGATGTCATGTTCAAGGAGTTTAGAGCACGACGTTGGGGTATTGTGAAGCCACCTGGATTCTCGGAAAGTGGCGACAATGGCACGCTATCGTCGCACTGAGCGCCTAGTATCATACGCTGGACGATCTAGAGTCTAGAATAAGAAACTAGAACCTACCTGTTGGACACTCTGTTGTAGCAACCATGGGAAGAAGATCTTTGAAGAAGAACTTTAGCAAGGGACGCTGACCGGCATTTTAATCGCTCGTCGCAGTGGATCGTCTCTAACAGTTGAAGGAAGGAGCCAAAGACGTTAAAATTTGTAGTGGCGCCACGGTTTCCATCATAGGGAGTCCATGCTGTAATCTCAAAGGTGATGAGTCGACGTCTTCGTTCGAATAAACGTCAAATTGAGTCGTTTTTCACTTGCTCGACTATTGCCAAAGCAGTTTTTGGACTGAAGTCTCAGCGACGAAGCTTCTCTCTCTCTCTCTTTCTTTCTTTCTCTCTTTATCTTTATCTCTCTCTCTCTCTCTTACGTGTGCACTTTTGTTCCCACCTTCTGTTCGTCGTAAAGCCAGGCCGTCATCGACAGACGCGACGCAGAGCATTCTCCATCTTCCTGTGGCATCCTCCTCCACATTTCACTATTACACGCACCAAGAGAGAAGGGAGAGAGAGAGAGAGAGAGAGTGAGTGAGTGAGTGAGTGAGGATTTATTCTACTACTTGCAATGCTTGCGTCGTTGTCCGGTCTTATGGCGTGGAAACCCAATGCCTCCTCCGTTAAAAAGACGAAACATGGACGCGCCCCTACCGCCACGTCCGAGATGGGCGACTCGAGCGACGACGTGTCCGAGACTGAGAGTGCGGAGTCGAGCCAATGCGGTGCCCCCTTTATGCGTCGGCAGCAGTCGTGTCCTGTGGTCGGTCAATGCAAGACACGAATCGACGCGCAGCCCGAATGCGAGAATGACGCCGAGGCGGGTCGTCCAGCTCTTAAGAGCGTCTATTCATTCGCTCGCGCAGGACTTACGTCCTCGTCCAAGCTTTTTCAACCCAAGACTCGACTTGCACCAAAGAATTCAAAGGCTACATCATCAAAGTCGCGTTCTTGCAGTGCAGACATGAGTCCACGGCAGGATATGTCGACCAAGTTAGCAGGGGATCGAATTGCAACGTGCTTTGGACTTGGTAAGATCGTTGCCATTCGAGAAGAGGATGGCGTTGCTGCAATTGATCTACAAGCTTCGGGACTGTTGTATCTTAGTGCAGTTGAAATGAGCAACGCGTACGTGATTCCTGCACTTATCGGGGAACACGTGCATACGCCTTCGGGATCGGGACGCGTATTGAAATATGATGGCCGGGAGAAGCTGTATACACTGCAATTGGGAGCAGATGGCGGTCTCGATGAATATGAGCTGCAACTGCGGCCGTCAGATGTCCGAAGGGTTGACAGCAGAAAGCCTGGACGGGCATTAGAGCCGCGACGCTCGCGTGGCATGTCAGACGACAGTCATATGGACCGGGACTCACGACAGGCTCGCCCGAGGCTTTCCAGTGCTAGCTCTGCTACAGGATTAACAATGCTGAAAAACATTGCTGCTACGTTTGTGGCGAGTAAATACCATCAGGGACAGCCCGTGATCACCAAGTTTGGCGCCGGGTACATTGTTTCATTGAATCTGCAGCGCGATTCGGCACAGATCCAGCTCCTATGGGGAGCCGTTGCGTTTCTCAATGCCGACATGATTGACTATTATCCCAAGGCCTTGGAGGGTACCGAGGTGCACACCAAGTTTGGATCGGGTGTCGTCATTGGATTGCGACCTGCTGATGCGATTTATACGGTGCGTCTGCACGATTTGCAGCCTGCAGGGATCTCAAATGTCGTATTTGTACATGAATCGGACCTACATCGAAGCCTGAGGATTGTCGTCACAGCTGCAAATGTCCGAGACAAATTGAAAGCCATGGCGCAGCGTCATTTTGGTGAACGCATCGTCGTCGCACACCAGAGCCACGACGAAGAACCGAATTCCGCAGGTATCTAAGGTCAATCAGCTATCGACTCGTTCAGTGCTGACGGCTTTGGAATACGTTCGTCGAGCTTCTATCCACTTCTCGTTCAGCCACTAGTTTGTTATTATGAGTATTCTCATCGATCAAGTCACCACCACCACTCCACACGCGTATGGAGCCGAGCAACTGAATGGAATCGGACGCGCGGCGCCAACCAGACTAAACAATATGACGCAAAACCATAACTATCAACAAAGCAAAGGGCAGACAAATGGTAATGCCAATACATGTGTGTGTGTTTGTGTTTCAAGAGAAAAACCTCATGCCTTCCTGCGAGTTCAATCGAGCGTGTTGTTCCCACGAGTTCTCGTAGGAGGTGTCCGCTGCCAATCGGCCCCCAGAAATGTCGTGTACATGCAATTCTCGCTCTTTTTAACGACGTTTCCGTCGCGATACACGAGATCAAAGCCTCCCACGTGTTCACGAACGACTCCATCAGGTATCCTGCGCAATCAAAGAGATGATGACTATGAAATTGGTACGAGAGGAGGGAAGAGATGCTTCAAAGGACAAGCCCTACTTGTTTTCAAGATCAATGATGTTCAGCATATCGTCGAGCATGCCACATTTGAGCTGATAATCCGATGACGTGTTGGCAGAAAGCTGCTCATTCCAGACGATTAGTATTGACACGTGTATGCCCTTCAAGTACCATGCTGCTTGAACGTACGGAAGGCGAAGCGTTTACCTCAAGCAGCCACGGCTTGAGGTTTTCGTCAATCATGACATCATAACCGTACAACTCAAAGCAATGTTTGTCGTTCATGATGATTTTCTCAACACTAAGACGGTAGCGGCAAGAGTGCATGGACAAGGTTAGCTCAGTCTACGAAACACAGAGACGAATACGCCACCTGAGCAAGGATTTAACAATCACGAGTTGAATTTCGTAGAAGAGTTTGTTGGTTCTTTCAGGGCCGTGTTTGGACATCATGAAGAGTTTCAAGTTGCGCAGATCCCATTTTCCACCATGCTAAAGGATTGACAATACGATAGCTATCAGTGGTCAAGTAGTAGGGATCGTGCATGCAAGTACTTGTACCTGCTTGTTGTAATTCTCGGATGTTTTCTGAATCGCGACGTTTGTGAGGTGGATGAAAGAATTGGCAATGTCGCTGTGGTTGTTCGAGTAACGCGAATTGGTAAAGCGGGCAAAGCCTCCACGAAATAGGTAGATTTCGAGTGGTAAGAAAGACGGCACTAACGCGTACAAACGCAGATCGAATTTCTTGCCTCCTACAAGATACGGATTGGAAATGTAGCGCTGCACGACATACGATTCCACCATGGGATTCTCGGAACGCCAGCGAAGATTTGTTCGCCAGTCGCTGATCTGGCTCAGCTTTGTGAACAGAAAGATACCTTTACCTTGGGCTCTAAACGTTTACCACGATGATCAGCGCTACCCCGAAACAATAAATGCAAGGATTCTTTCCAGACCAACACTTACTTTCCAGTGGGCTTCATGATCCAAACAACTTGATTGCGTTTGAACTCCTCCACAAAAATGGCATATTCACCCGGGAGAATATACGTAGCAGGATAGAAATCGTAGGAGCCTAGAACTGTATGAAGCTCACTCACGACTGCATCTTCCGATCTAAGTAGGCGTCAGCTTACATGGTAGCGTACTGTTAAGTTTCCAAAACGCATGCTCTTTATGTACCTCGCTTTCCTGTCCATTTGTCGCTTTGCACGCTTCAAGTTCTTGATGAGCAGATCTTTTCGACACAGCTGCAGACATCACAACAACAGAATGAGCACACAATGGTTCAATACCGATCATTTTGCTTCATGGGGAGTGCTACCTCGCGTCCGTTCCGATAATGATTCACTCGTTGACCATTTTCAAGGTGCACCGTATCCAGTAGATCATAAATGTACTCGCGATCAGCCCAGTAAAAGTCCCAGTCATTCTCCGTCGTTTCTTTCCACCCTCGACGAAGCAATGTGTCATAGATCGTGTTGCGAAATGTGGTCTTAAATCGAATCACGTTGGCAATGCTGCTGGTTGTTCCACCTCCACAAGTGGGAACGCCATGTCTCCCTTTGGCATGATTTGTTCCAGTACTAGTTCCAGACCCAGAACTTGCATTTGCACTCTGTCGAGAACGCGTCAAGTTGCCAAGGTCGTTGCCAGCGCGTGTCTGCCGTGGAGCTCTTGAAGGATCATTTCCTCCAGCATTGGATGGATTTCCATCTCCTTTTTTGTCTACCACCGGCATTGCTCGTCGAATGTTTTGCGTTGTTTTTCGGGTAGAAATCCCATGGATGAAGCGCCGCCCAAAGGCGGTTTCTTCGCTTGAAGCAATTCAAGCGAATACATATATGTATACATATTCCTTCCTACTCATGAGACTCTGTCCTTTTCGTCCTGACCAAGGGAACATGTATATGTCGGTAAGACAAACGTATATGCTTTATGTGTACTTGACGCCACCCATGAACGTTCTCGGGTTTGGTGCAGCACCGTTGAATGCAGCATTGGAGAAATCAAAACTCGGGTTTTCCTCCTGGAAACGCTCCAGCATCATTTGCTGTTTCGTAGCTTCTTGTTGTATCGGGTCCAACTACATCACATGAATCGGTCATAAGCAAGAGCAACATTGCCACTATGAAACATTATTGCTAAGAATCAACCTCTCCGTGTCCAACAAAAACGCTTGGCCAGATGAACCCCTTCTTCATTTTCTGCAGATTAATATTCAACTCCCCTGAATCTACACTCAGTGAAGCAAAGAAGCCGCTTTGACTTAGTCAACGATCAGTCTACAAGGCAAACCAACGAACGAAAACTCACCAAGCATCCAATAGCTCTCTGCAACGACCACGGAGCTTGCAAGCTCGTGCTGCACGTTGTAAACCAGGCCAGGTTGAAGCTAGATCGATTAACAATTGGCAGAGCAATAGACACCTACATTAAGGAACTTGTCGCTGACGCCGCGGAGTCCCAGTGTCACGTGGTTGGCGCTAATGTCGCATTGAATTTGTTGCGCTGTGACGCCTGGAGGAGGCTTGATGAAGACGTTTACCTCTTCCAGCGACTGCTCCCACTCATAAATAACGCGACCTACGATTTGACGAGCGTAGTGGAAGGTCAGTAAAGGATTTAAGACGTATACACTGAGCAAATTGATGAGGAATGGCGTACCGTCGTGCTTGAATTCGCGACGCTGGCTTACGGTGGCCATGGGATCTAATTCAAAGGCAATTATGGTCGGCTGGCTGATACAGTTATTGCTAGATAGTTTTGGTTTTGCAATGTAATTTTATTGCTTGGTACAATATGTATTCTATATGCCTGCCACTTTTGTACGACGAGGATTTCGTATCGTAAGCTATAAAAACCTCTTTAAGACTTAATTTCCTGGTTTGAACATGCTCATTCAGTAGACTTTTTTGTCTGCCTCAAATGAAAAAACCCTCAAGATACAGGCCATATGTTTTGTAGATAATGGCTCGTAGATGAATACACTTCTACGGGTGGACTAGGTTCAGCTGACTGATGCTACAACACTATGAGAATTCTTGGCAAACATAATAAATGAAGAGAGAACATCAGTCAGTGTGTAAATTAGAGCACATTTGGCGCTTGCATACAGTAATCGAGCGCCTGACGATGTCCTTTTCTGCCTTCGACTTTTTTTTAGGATGGAGCGAGCGAATTTTGCTCTAATCGTCCTCGGCATTACAGGCTCTTCCATTAGTTTTTTCGCTGCCGCAAACTCTCATTTTTTTGTTAAGGCGAATATGGTCTATACTAATTGTGCAGCGAGCGCTGCAAGGCGTTGAACGCATACTGGCGCCTGCCTGTGTTCTTAAAGGCGTTATCCAATCGAACACCATTACTGCGCATGGTTGACACTGTGCGTACTACAAACTCCTCAGGCAAACCATGCTTCTCACTCAGTAGCCGCACCTGCTCGAGCGTCACAGACATCCCCGTGCGGTCCTTCGCACTCTTGCACGACGTCACACGCCCAGCACCCAATAGTCGGCACAAAGGAGAGCTCTCCTGAATGATCTTGGGATGCTTCGATTTGACTACCTGTCGCTTGCTAGCGGTAGCAATCCGCTCCTCCAGTGAATTCAGGAGGGGGCTGATTGTCGACACGGGCGTTGGCACTGCATCCGGCTGTACAATCACCAAAGATTGATCAGAAACTACATGCAGTCGTTTGTGATCATTCAAAGCACTACGTACCCTTTCAGCAGCAAGCTGTTTATACTTCTCAACGTAGCGCGTCAGCACAAAGAGGCTCTTGCGGTTGATAACATCTTGTAGAGTCGTCTTTTTGCTGCTGGCGTTATTTACCAATGTCTGCATTTCATTGATACCTTGCGTGAATATCACTGGCGTGACGGAAATGGAGCTGCCCAATCGAATGGACGATGGAATTGAAGCCTGCACGTCGTCAGAGCAACGCACACCGATCGCAACAATGAACGTTCCCTTAGCAGACCCTTTACTTAACCGCACAGATACAACACTAGGCAGCGTGGTGT
>NQFO01004987.1:0-20314 GCA_003991265.1 Pseudoperonospora humuli | reverse complement strand
TCCTTGTCATCATCCAAGAAAGGGTCGTTCTTTGCCGTTAGCAGCAAGGATCCTCTCACTTGAAGTATGCCGCTAGGAACTGCACTCGTCCGACTTCTCCGCAGCTCATTTTCGTGCGTTGCGCTCTCCTCGTCAACCAAATCGTTCTCAACCGGCTCCACTAGCTCCGTTCGATGACGAAGATAGTGGATCACGACAGCCAAGGCCAGTCGAAAGTTTGGCATTGATCCGTCCGACTTGTTGAGTGTATCGAGAAAGAGTCGCGAGGCTTCTTCGAAGACGTAAGACAAGAGAAAGAGCACAACTGGCAGCAGTACCAAGAAGATCACCGCTCGCACTGTATAATATTCGTCGTACTTGGCACTTGGCAGGAAAATGGCAAAGAAAATCTCCATCAACAGCGTGAACGACAGCATGAGCACCATCATGACCACAAGAAACGACAGGTAGCCAAAGCGGAATTGACACAGCGTGCGGTAGAAGCGCCACTTGCCAGACGCTTGGTTGTAGACGTGCAGCTCCTCCTGTCGCCCTTCAGCCGTCGCCAAGACGCGGTCTTTTTGCTGGTACGCGTTCATCACACGATCAGAATATCCCATGGAGGACATCATGTTGCGACTGTGTGGTGGGGTCGACGAGGCTTCAAATAGTCCGTGCGTAACGCTCACTGAGACGGAAGATGAGCGTCCAAGACAGGCGTCCTCCAAAATCGGTACGTCCCCTCCACCTTGGCCAGATCGAGCAGCCATGGACGGCGGCGTCACGAAGTTGTTTGCATCAAACAACAATACAACGCGTATGTAAGAGGGGTAGAAATAGGGGAAAGAATCCGAATTGGGTTGTACTGTATGATTGCCCTCTGCTTGACATAACGTAGCTTGTTTTAGAGGCATAAATATTGTTTTGACAGGGACATACACACCTTGAATGTAGTCGGTAACTAAATCAGAACTTGGTTTGGATGCCACTGTGGACATCAACTGCTCGTGTGAATTCTGGTCAGAGTACGACTATCTGTGCGTACATTGTTGTACTGCTCTCTTCATTCCCAAGAAGAAAAGGGTCTTTGGCCATATGCTTGTAAGTGGAGGCGTTATTTGAAACATATGTTCGGAAATGGACCCCCAAAGCGTAGCTATAATGCTGTTGTATACTGCAGATTTTCTTCGTAGCGTATTCCTTATAGTGTAGTGTAACCAGCGAAACTGTGGAGTTTTCCGTTTTTTGTTTTTTTGTCATTATGTGCCTTCGTAAAATACGTCTTAGCTCAAAACAGCGCCTCCAATAAGTGTGCGATAGTTTGTTTGTTTCCAGCATAAATGGATGAAAACACCGACGCTGCGGCAGTGACTGAAGGTGACACAACGACAACCAATGCGCCTTCAGCCGCAACTACATCGCCTAAGCAGACCATCACTCGTGTAGGTGACTCAAGATATCCCAAGCATCTAAAGAATATCAACCACAAATTGCTTCGCGCTCTGAAGCCTGGCAAGCAGCGCCAAGCCTATTTAAAACGCTTCAGAAAGTGGCATGGCGTGAAGCCTCACAAAATTGCTGTGCCATTTCCTCGACCGATAGATCGTCAGCCAGCTGATGATGCTGCCGCCGCATTCACAAGCCCAAATAATCGGTCCGCCACCACGACAACTGACCATCATAAACGCAAGGGGTGGTGGCCCAAAGGCGTAAGCACAAAGTCTTTTTACACTCTCAAGTCAGGCAGAGAACGACAAGAATTAATGGCCAACTACCGGAAGAGACATGGACTCGAGCCGAAATGTATGGCACCAAAGCCGGTGCCAACAAACTTTGCCTGGCCCAAAGGTATGAGTCGCGAGGAATTTCTCGCCCAAAAACCCGGAAGAGATCGTATGGCGTATTTGGCTAGACACATCAAGAAGAATGGCGTCGAGCTAGAAGAAACTGCCGCTCCTGTTCGAATGCCTTTAGGCCGTAAGGCAGAGCCTCTATCGTATCCTCGTTGCGGCTGCTCTAGCTCGGAAGCTTGTGCCTCTTGCAACAGATGCATAGAGCTTCACTGCGCTTGTGGTTTCACCGGACGTCGACGTCGTGCTTTGTGCCAGGAGTCACGTGCTTGTAGTTGTATTCTAACTGACCCTATGACTCGCTGCACGCTTTGTCATGGCTGCCGGCAGCTATGCGGCTTCAGTCATTGTCGCTGTGTCCTGCACCAGAAATTGTTATGGATAAAAAGACACCCAGAACTTGACGTGGAGCTGACAAACGAGGAAGAGAAGGCAGTGTGCAGTTGCTTCGTGCTTGTACATCGGCACGGAGGAGCTGCTGCTACACAGAAGAAGGAAGCTGAAGCGCTCAAGGAGATTGAGCGCGTCCGGCGCATAAAGAGAGCTGCAGGATTTCCGACAAGTGATAATATCTATCGTAGTAAGAAAATCACAGCGTTTCTTGGCGATGAAGGCTTAGAAAGTGACTATGATGATGGATTGGACGATGGTCTGGGCTCAGAGGTATACCCGCCTAGCACTAAGAGCGTCATTCCGCGTACGATGACCGCAAGGATGGTTGATGCTGAATCCCACCCCGCTTCGTATCACGATCTGTTTCGAGCAGAGGGATGCTCGTTACTAGAGGGTATTGAGCCTCGAAATGGGCGAGTCAGGCACCGGCCGGCGCCTGCTGCGGTAAGTTGCTGGTGCCACATTTCTTTTATCTAGCCCATGTCACAATGTATTAACGACGTATTCGTTGGCTTTAACAGTTCGTGAGTAAAGCGATGCAAGATGAGATCTGTCGTGGACTGGAGAACTATGCGTTTGAACTTGGTAGGTCTTCTGTGCTTCTTCTTTTCCAGAAACTGTAGAGACTTAAATTGTTAGTGTGATACATGATGTTGCTGTTGTATAGAACGTAACGCTGCGATGCCACCTGACGTACGTGAACTTGTAGCGATACATTTGGAAAAATGGTTTGCTAATGTTGCTTTATTACACGCAACAGGACTTGGTAGAGTATTTGGTCTATATAGCGAGCATCAAGGCATCAAATGTTGGAGAGCTTATTGGAACCTTTGAAGACTCGGCCGCAATTGCCGCAGGCATTGTTATTGACGAGTATATGACACAGCTGATTGAAGACCATGTATTACAGCAAGACGCATTGTGTCTTCCAACAAAGGCGAATGTACAAGCATTCACGCGTGAAATGCTTGTAGGCTTCAACTGGCAGTTCTTCAAGCACCAACATCCGTATTTATACCCAGAGCCGACGGACGTCATTAGAGCTCTGATGGACAAAGAGACAGCCCTAAAGGACGAGGTAGCAAAATTGGTTCTTCGCGAATTTATTTCGCTGCAACCGCGAGACTTTGATGTGAAGAATTACAGCGACAATCTATCCCACTGGATTCGAAGTGCTGTCGCCATTCCTCCTATCGTATTGACAAGTGAAATGAGTTGCCAGTCAAGAACCAAAATGACAGAAGACCAGCAACGTCGCAGCCAGTCCGAGGATTGTCAAGAACTTGAAATGGGGGAAGCAAAAGTGACCCCAGAAATTCGCATGTCAGTAAAAGCGAACCGTGTACATGGCAATCCTTCGTATAAACTCCGATTTGCAGCATCATCAAATGATGGACACCATGTGGAAGCATCTGTTGGGGGACTTGACAGTAGAGTTAAAGCAAATGCGACGATTTCGCAGTTAGAGAAGGTTGTACGGCGTCAAGAGCAAAGGAGTATGGGCACGCTGAAGGATCCACCGCCGGCTCCTGGACCTTCTCCTGTTCTCCGACCTCCGCCAGTAAAGGGTCAAGAGGATCCATATGCCAGTATGTTCAAGCACGTGTGGGAGCATTTTAATGGCTATGCAATGCGAAAGTGGCAGGCGTCTGCTGACATGTATTTCTGCTCAACATTGGGAGACCAACAAGATTGGATGCTTAGTCAACGATCTACAGAAAAGAATTAAAACACGGCATCAAAGGGAAAAGCGACGGAAACTTCGATAGCGATACACGGGAAAGGTTCCAGCTGCAGCCCTCTCGCTTTTTAATGCGCGCGTATAAGCCGAATCGTGTAGATCCGTTGGTCATTGCGTGTGCACTCTTATGCGTCGTGGATACAAGAGACAGCAAGAACGCTCGTTTGTCTCCCGTCTCGTTCACATCTCGTTTATCTTCTTCTTGGCCGCGCTCTCAAATTTCTAAAGCAATTGAACGTGCAGGCCAAGAAATCTACGAGCGACGTCGATACCTACCAGCTCGCTATCGTCGCCATCGACGCATGAAAGAGAAGAAGCTCAAGCGATTAAAACAAAAGACGCAAGAGATCGACGACGAAGACCTTTTGCTTGTGCGCAACTCCGTTCAGTCACGAACTTGCCCAAAACAAAATTGATAGTGCGTATTGCCTTGCAGGGCTCTTTCAATCGTTCCTCAACCTGCATGCGTTCCTATGTCTGTAGTATTACGAGATCAGCGTCCTTGTAGCTCTGAGCTAATCATCTAGCACGTCTGTCTATGGTGGCATTGCAACGAATGTAGCAGGGAATGACGACGCCATTATCACAATTTCCAGGCGCAAAGAATATCACTCAAGAAGTTATTAATAGCCAGAACTTTGATAGGTTCTACATATAGACGTCGAGTCTTAGTTTCTTCGGCATCATGCGGCGTTAAGGAGTCTTTTATGGTTTACTGTTTCTATCTAAGTGTATGATCAATTTACCGCCAACTACCTCGACCTTTTAGTCGCAGTTGGCGTTAGGGTCAAGATAGGACGTCCTTGAACTTGCTTTACCTGTCCTTGTGTCCACGTTAGCATTGATTGAAAGGAAGAGATGAACAAATATGAGGTGCTTGGCATAATTGGAGAGGGCGCGTACGGTGTAGTGCTGAAGTGTCACAACAAAGAGACCCACGAGACGGTAGCCATCAAGAAGTTTAAAGAGAACGAGACAGAGGATTCAATCGTTCGCAAAACGATACTACGTGAAGTTAAGATGCTGCGCTTTCTCAAACACGGCAACGTTGTTGCACTAAGGGAAGCTTTCCGCCGGAAAGGGCGGTTGTACCTTGTGTTTGAGTACATGGAGAAAAGTCTGCTCGAGGTACTGGAAGACAAGCCTAATGGTGTTGACACGGAGCTCGTGCGCTCGTACATATTTCAATTGTGCTGTGCAATCCATTACTGTCACAGCAACAATGTTGTGCACCGTGATATTAAACCCGAAAATTTGCTTGTCAACACGTCCAATGGTGAGCATTCTCTGCGTTTGTGCGACTTTGGATTTGCACGATTTCTCCCAAGCAACGGACATATCTGTGACTTGACTGAGTATGTCGCCACACGATGGTACCGTGCTCCAGAGCTATTGCTTGGGGATACAAAGTATTCGAGATCGGTAGATATTTGGGCAATTGGGTGTATTATGGGCGAGCTGATTGAAGGTCAACCTATGTTTCCTGGGGAAAGTGAAATCGATCAGCTGTACCTGGTGCAGAAAATGCTAGGTCCACTTCAGAAACGACACATGGAGCTGTTTGCAGCAAACCCTCGTTTCTCCGGGCTAAAGATTCCAGAAGTAAAAGTCCCAGAAACGTTGAATCGACGATATTGCGGTCGCCTGTCCAAGAAGGCAATCAGTTTCTTAGAAGGTTTGATTCAATTGTGTCCTGAAGAGCGTTTTACAAGTGAAGAGTGTTTGAAGCATCCGTATTTTGATGGGCTTTTGGATTCCACTCCTAATGCTGCTCATTGCTCCATTCTGACAGCAAGCGCAGCACTAGAACTCAAGACTTTACAAGTCAATCTAGGAGAGAAGCAGATATCAGGACCCGTAGCAGCAGACGACGATAATGTAACTGGAGCTTCACGTTGGCCATCCGAGTCGTATGAAACTGCTCAAAGTAAGGGCTGGATGTCAAGTTATGAGGTGTCCAAGGCTGAAGAAAAGAACCCGTCATTCACAAAAGACAAGCGTCGATCAGGGAGAAGACGGAGACGGAAAGAAGAAAGAGCTGGAAACGTTAGCAGCAGCAACAGCAGCCTAAAGAAAATAATGGACTCGACCGAAGACTTGTCAGGAGTACCTGCATCCACGTGGCCATCAAATGAATGCGCAGCACCTAAGGACGATGACAGTGGGTTTATAAGTGTCCTGAGTGGACGTCAAAAGAGCCGCAAGAAAGGTGGAAGCCATCTCCCAAAGCCCATGAGTGGTGGAGGTAGTAAAAAGAAGTCATCTCATGGTGGTGAGACCGTGTCTTTGACCAATGCAGGGCTACCTACAAATGTCAGTTTTGCTGTCATTCGACCAGTGTCGCGACAAGTTTTGTTTTCGCAGCAAACCTTGCCACGCTACCTGCCTCAGCTAGGTGGTGGTGTGTACGACAGCGTTAGCGACGCATCAAGCTCGGTAGTCATGTCTTCCGCTTTGACGTCCACGCCTAATGGTTGTAGCACGTCTGTCTATGGGGGCGTTGCAACGAGCGTAGCAGGAGATGGCGACGACGAAGAAAGCGGACCGACCAGTGTTTACAACTACCCCGTTTATTCGCGATCCATATACGCAAAGAAATCATCCAAGAAGCTTCGTGAGCGCACCTTAGATGCCCAGGCGGAATTTGACTAAGCCAAGCAAGGTGAGATTTTGCAGCCATGGAGGCTGATAAATAGTCCAGAAGCTTCATAGGTCTTTCATATAGACGTCTAGCCTTAGTTCATCTGCATTAATGGTGCGGTACTGGAGTTGAGGACTGAAAGCTGCTCTTGAAGCTGCCTGAGGTCACTTTCAACAAAATTTTGACCTACGACCAATCTCCTACCCTCAAAGTCTGCTGACACGGCCATGGAAAACGTTTGAAGCAAGGCAAGAGCTATAGAAGCGTCACGTGTCGGTTGAACACGATATGCTGTGACGAGCTGCTCTACGAAGAGACCAAACGCAGTGTTCGTCTACACGAAGTATGTGGAGCGGCTGCAGTACTTTTGGAGAAACGTGACGTTCTTGCTGAACTTCAGCGCGGAGCGGCCGTTTCTCAAGTGGCAGTTCTTTCGGAAGCGCATGGCTCGTGTGACGGTCGATGCGATCGCATTATTCCGATGGTGTAATATGAAGACGCGCATGGCGTACGGGGACTGGAGTTAGTGCGATGACATCAAAAGACACGCGCTCAGTCCGGTGAAAGGGATGGCAGAGGCGTTGCAGAAGCGTGCAGCGGTAGCGTCATGGACGAGCTCAAGATGATCAAGCTCCGCTCGCAGTGCCACTAGAAGCTTTCGTCTGTGAAATACGCTGCATCTACGCACGACAAAAAGCTTTGGGATGTGCAAGTGCTCTACTGCGACCCCGCAGATGGTACCACCAAGTACTGGGATCAACATGTTGAGAGCAAGCTGCGTGGAGAGGGACACATTCAGGCTCTCTGAATGGCGAAAGAGGGCGATTAGAGTAGACCACAGTCGAAGAAAAGTGGTTACAATTAGTAGTAAAACTGGCTGAGCATGGACGCCGACATCAAGGCTTACGTTTAGTACTGCGAGTCATGTCTGAGGTACAAGACACAAGACTAGATAACTGCGACCAATTCCGATAATATATACCTGGTGAGGCGTTGTTTCCACCGACATCAACCAGCGTTAGAATTGACACCACGTTACACCCAGACATCTGTGATCAAAGAAGGTCCGTCCGATCGAGTCAAGATGAGGGAGGTCGCTCTACAGACATCAAAGCCTGTGAAGATCAATAAGATGTCAGATCTTCGTCTGGATCTGTTAAAGCGCATGAGCACTGCGTTGGATCTCGCGTCAAAGAGGAGGTTTGCAGTAGGTCGTATTCGGTTGGCACGTAACGCTAGTGTAGCCCTTGTGCTTCTTGAAAGCGTTCATTATGATGGTACTAGAAGACTTCATTGTCTGCGGCTTGAGTACATTGTGAGATTGGAAATCCGTCTCCGTCGTCGTTTGTCTTGAGCTGTAGATGTTTCCGTTTGGCGATGCAAATGGAAGAGTAGTGGATGCTCATGTACCAGCCCCACAGCCTGCTGTTGGTTGCGTTTCACTGGAGCTTGTGTGTGTTTACTATTTACAGTGTAAAAAGAATTCCAAATATTTGTTCCAAAAATTGCTAGTAGATTTTGATCTGCTAAATATTCGATGGAGACACATTGTGCACTTCGGCTATGCATCGCACAGGTCCATGGCCCAGCTGTGACGTTCAATGCGCAGACGCACAGCTATTTCGTGTCCCATACCAAGTTCAGTCGCGTCCGAGTGGCTGGAGTGTTAGTCAAGAGAAACAACGTGCAGCTCAAGCTTGGTTCGACATGAAAAAACCAGACATTTACGCTCTTCCTCACGCGATCTAAGTGAATCTGTGAATACGATAGATGATGGCACAGGATCGCTGGACGTGAAGGTTGAGTCAAAAGTCAGCTTCCAAAATCTGCAGTTGGGCGCATTGGTGAGTATTATTCCCTTGACAAAAAAAACTTTACTAAAGCGAAAAATAACGCTCGTGTCATGAAAAAATCTGCTTGTAGGTGGAGTGTATAGGAAGCCTTGAGGAGCCACAGCCGCCATCGATTATAACACGCAGTCGACGCTGGTTAAACGCGATACAGTAAGCTTATTGCTTTGAAGCACTTACTATACTTTATCTGTGCTGGCCGTTTTGCTACTTTCTGGTCGTAAATGCTAATGTGATCTTTTGTGCAGTGTTCATGAAATTCATGATCGGAATGCTGAAACTCTCAAGATGCTCGAGACAATTCATATGTACGTGTTATTCGAACGTACTGTAGCGCGATGCTCAAGTTCTGATGCCTCGATCTGTCCCCATGAGAAGGTATAAAACCGACTACGCGGTTCGAGGCTCTTCACCGCCTGCTGAGTTTGAGCTGCTTGCTTTTCCATCGATGAATGAAGACACCACTGACCAGACATCAAAGGAGGATTTCGAGGACACTATCGATGCTCAACAGCGCTTGGATAGTCCCCTATCAAACCAATATGGAACTGCTTCGACTCTAGTCGAGAAGCCATGGGAACGACAAAGTCTTGGTGCTCTTCATCCAGATGTTGATATCCCTCCTGCTGACTACCAATTTGCACTGCCCGAACGAGACCAAATGTTGATTGAACAAGGAACAAAGTCGCTTGAAATTCGGTACGTTCTTACATGTAGTAGCGGAGGCAGCAGCGTTCATTCTTCTTGTTTGTCTGCAGATTAAACGTTGCTCCATATTCAATCATTCACGTGGGCGACCGGATAACGATCAACGGCAAAACGTTAACTATTGTTGCAGCAATTCGCAAATACTCAAGACTGCAATCCGTTCTGGAAGCCGAAAACGTGAATGCGCTGCTCCCACAAAGCTCCTTCTTAGGGGCAGGAACTTTCAACGCAGCAGCCGCTGCTGAACGTCATTATCGTCAATTTTTTAGCACTGAGGAGGAAGCACATTATGGCCTTGTGGTTTTTCAACTGGCCGTACCTCTTTCAAGTTCCTTTGCGCCAAAATCGCAGGAAGAGTGGAGCAGTAAGTTGTGTACTTGGGACATCGTTTTCGTTGAGCTAAGACATTCTGTCTAAACGTTTACGCAGCACTTGTTCTTCGGCGATTGGAAGCTACAAACGACACTGGTTGCTCTATAACAGACCTTCGTTTTGCTTTTCCAAGTCTATCAGTCGACCAGATCATGGACATTCTTACAAATGTGCGTCAGTATTTCCTTCCATTGACCATGGACTTGGTGCTAATAGAGCAATTCGTGCACTTGTTTTGTAGCTGCAATTCGACGCGTTGGTCGTTAATATGAACGATAAATACCGTTTGGTGTGATTATTACGGTCGAGTTAGCAAATCGGTCTGCTCCACATCGGTAACCTTACTTCGAATAGCAACTCTGGATCCACGGGTGTTTCAATGCATCGTCCAATTTCATTCGATCGTTTGGCTTTCGTTTGAGTAAACCAGAAATGAAGCTCTTGGCACTGTCTGAAACCAGTGGGCTTGGTGGAAAGTGGTAATCAACGACTCGAATTCGCTCATACATCTCCATTTGATTGGCGCAGTAGAATGGCGTCGCACCGACTAACAGCTCATAAGTGAGCACGCCAAGACTCCAACAGTCTGTTCGATAGTCGTAAGGCTCCCCCATCACTATTTCTGGGCTCAGGTAATCTGGAGTCCCACAGAATGTCTTGCGAAGATTGTACGGCTTAGGGGCATGCACTGACCACCCGAAATCAGCAAGCTTGATGGTTTTGTTGTACCCTAACAGGAGGTTCTCAGGCTGTAATCGGTCAGACCAGTTTTAAGCAATGTAAAGGCAACTGCAATTGACGTTACCTTGATATCCCGGTGAATGACGCTGCAGCTGTGACAGTACCTTAGAGCTTCGACCACTTGGGCCACATAATGTGCAGCCATACGGTCAGAAAAGTGCTTTTCTCTGGCCAACTCCTTGTAAAGTTCCCCATAAGGTGCGTATTCGAGCACCAAATACACGCACGAGTCGTCGTAAAAGTAGCCATGCATACGCAAAACATTGGGGTGGCGAAGTCGCACTTGAATTTCAACCTCGCGCTTCAGATTACTTGCATCACCGTCGCGCGTCAACGGGGACTTGAAAATAACCTGAACACACATTGCACCTTAGGAAGTGATTGAATCACACGGTCTTGAACCGACTTACCTTGAGCGCAACAGAAACGTTTGAGCACTTTTCCTTGGCCAAATACACGTTTCCAAACTTGCCTTGGCCTAGATTCTTTGTCACTACAAAGTCATCCACTTCCCACTTGGAGTTTTCTGCTAGACGCTCGCTGAGTGACTGGACGAGCTTTGGATCATCAAGTGATGCGCGGCTAGAAACACTCTTGCGAGACACCTTCAGTCCGACGCTGCTCTTTGTAGGCGCTTGTCCCGAATTCAATCGAACACGATCGGCAAAAACTGGCTTACGTTCGGACCGCGGACTGTTCACTTGTGTGCTCGCATCGTTGTCGCAGTTTGTGGACGACACACGCACAATTGGCGCTTGTTGTGGTTCGTCCTTTACTCGCAGCGTGGGGCTAGATGGTAGTCCTGGGCTAGCGTCACATCCGGTGTCGTTCTCGTTTCCTACATCTGCTTGTGGTACACGAAGTGCTGCACCAATATTACCGAACGAGATTGTCTCTCTCGAGGAAATACCTCTTTCCTCTCCTTCATGCTTCGTCTTGTACGGTGTAGCTCTATCCGTGCCTTCATCACTCTGTCTTTGTCGCGTCAGCACACTCACACGCCGTGGACCCACAACAGCTTCTGACGAACTTTTCTCAGTGTCTTCATCCATCCCTCCATCATCACTACTTTCATTCTCCACTAGCGACAGCGTGGGTGTCAGCACTCTCTGTGGACCGCCAGCCAGCGATGGAGCATTGAAGCTTGGGGAGATATAACTTCGTCGTCTGCGTCTCTTCTTACTCGCAGACAAAGCGCCACTTTCTACACTGTCGACTGAGGCGGTGGAAGTTGTTTTATCAGTCTCTGCTCCAGTGTCACTTTTCGCCTTCGCTGGCGTCTTGAATAGTTGGTCCTGCTGACCCATCTCCAGCTCCTTAATCGATACCAATGGAGCTGACACTCGAGACACTTGATGTGATACAATTGACGGCACTTCTTGCTGTTTATTTGCCACGCGTGTACGCTCTGGAGCTGCTTGAATGCGCCTAAAGAGCAGCAATAAACGTTTTCAGATCGCGAGTGACGTATCGCATTGCACTACACGATGTCTGTACCTATGAGTAATCACACGACGTGCAGGCCGATTCACTTTGACGGTCTTTTGAGCTGCGCTCTCTTTCTGGCGACGCTTCTCCTCACGCCATCGCTCTAGCGCCAGACGCCGACTATCTGCCATTCTCGATGCAAAGAGTGCGCGAAATTTGAATCTTGACCGTTAGAAATTCACGTTTCTTTTTGTAGATTTCTAACTGTTCAAATTTTCCAAGAAGTTTTGCAAACATTAACAACAATGCCGGGAATTTTCACGACAAGTACACAATGTTCGTGTCATATTACACCTACAGACGCGACTGTAGAATCTCGTCGCGGATCGGCTGCAAGAACTCGTGCAATGCGACCTTGTCCGACGAGTGGTTGAGAGGATTGTGCTGCGCAGAGTTGTAGAGCGCCGCGTACACGTCACCATCATAACGGCCCAGTGTCGAGTTCAACGTGTGATCTGAGAAGTTGAAGCCATCCACGAGCGTCACGGCATGAGGGCGGATCAATATGAGTAGCTTCTCGATGTTGGCACGGATGATGGGCATTTCGCTGGGAAGGACACATCCGCTCTCCATGAACTCACCGGCAGTAGCTTCCAATTGTGTGAGTGCGAACAAGTGGCACAACAGACGCACGACGTATAGGACCGTAGGTGACGAAAGGGGCTCTGACGTAAGGGTGGACGGAGTTTGCACGGCTTCTGCAAAGGTCTTGACGATGACCAAGCTGGCATAGGAATTCGTCAACTTTAAAGTATCCATCGAGTTGTTTTGCAAGCCGGCAGTAAGTGAAGACTCTTTTGAAATCTTCTTGACGTAAGCACGAAGCTGGTGGAGGAATCGTTGCTCAAAGGCTGCAACGTAATTCTGAGGCTCGATCCACTGCTGCTTGCTGCAAGGGGCTGTGTTCGGCATGTTGTCAATGCTTGCTAAGAATGCCATGGGTGCTGGCACTTTGCCAGTTTTCTGGTACGATGCCAAGATTTTCAACAAAGCTCGAGCAGTCTGTCCTCATACCACAAAGCAAACAAAAACAAAACTTTAGTAGAAGACGTCACGTGAAGCGATCATTCGAGTCATGCAGTACACACCTGCACGGAAAGCACTAAATTGTCACCCTCCGCAGTGACAGTCTGTAAAGCGTCGCCTAGCAAAATCTACGCAAAAAACACGACAATTAGTTGCCTTACTAGCGATTGTCATGAGAGCCGACGCACCGGAAGACCTGCAATAAACGACACACGACCGAAAGAGTGTGAGTACGATACACGGAACCACATTCGCTCTCAAGCTGAAGGCTTTGACTTACCACTTGAAAGCAGGTACCCGTGACCACCACAAGCCTGTAGATTACATCACACATTGTTTACAACGTACATCGTGTCTACAGCTGAAAGGAAACAAGTTGTCGTACCCGACGAGCAGTCTCAATGCCAGCGGTAGCCAGATCCGTGGTAAGGACCTTAAGTCCACAACTCATCGCATGCCCCACGGTAAGTAGGCTTACATCTCCACGCTTTGTTTGCTCTGACAAAGAAGAAGCAAACTGATCGACGCGATTTCCTGTAGCCACATTTACCATCAGCCATTGAATCCAGGAGCCTAGAACGAGGTATCATGAAATCTAACCGGTTATTATGATCGCGTACGCCGCAGCAAGGAGTGGGAATAAACGGTATTGCTGCGTCTGGTAGTCCAGTACACTCAATTCTTCCTTCGACTGCGGCTTGTTGGCATCATATCCTTGCTGTCGAACAACCGAGTAACGGATGGTGATAGTGCATGCCTTTGCCAAGTTGATACCTGCTGACCGAATAAACATCATCCGCGTCTGCAACATGGTGAAGTACAGCACTTCCTGAGGAGCTCCCGAGTTCTTTTCATACTTGCCATTACGAGTCACGCTTGCAAATTTCATGCCCATATGCTGCCGTGGAATGCGGACGCAATTGAAGCTGCAGTATCCATTGTCCACATTATTGAAGCCAACCTTTGGACCGATGTCACCTAGCGTTACACCCGGCATCGCATCGTGTGTCTCCAAGTCACGCAACTGCACCATAAAATTGTGCACACCATAGTCTTTGCCATCTAGTAGCAGTCTTGCATACACAACTCCAAAATTGGCAGTACGTGCCAGTGCTCCAGGCCACCACTTCATAGAGGTCAGCGTAGGCGAGTGAATCTCGAACTCGTCGGTGGCAGGAATGTACGTGGCCGTCGTCTCGAGTCCGCGCACATTGGATCCATGTCCTAACTCCGTCTGGGCGTAGCACCCGATCATGCGCCACTTCTTCGCCATATCCATCCACTGTGTCTGCTGCTCGTCCGTAAACAGCAGCCCCAGATTCTTAATGAACATGAGCGTGTGCAGCATCGTGGCGGCCGAGCAGCTCGTAATACCCTGAAAGATCGCACGCAGTCTCTCTGTGTCTGCTTCACTCAGACGATTTCGACGTGCAATGATCTCGACTCTCGCTGCCATTTGTATCGATCTTTTGTACTGTTCTTCGCGCGTCAAGTAGTTCATCTTTTCGTGGTTGAACACAGGGTCCTGCACCAGCAGCTGCTCGAGTTGCTCCACCTTGTCGACCGATTCCTTGCTCTCATACAGCACGTACGCCAACTCACGGGCACAGACAGAACTTGCCTTACGCTCAGCTACTAGACGCATCGACATAGTGACTAGTCGAAAAGTCAAAGAAAAACACTGAAATCTGCGACTTGTGACAAAGCCTCAAACATGATAGACAGGTGTTTGTTGTTCCAAGGCAAAGCGATGGTGAATTGTTTTGCAACACGAGCACACGTACGTTCATCTCTATGCTCATATCAAGACGTTGCCCAGCTACAAAGGAGCACAAACGATGCGTGGTACAAACATTTCAAGGAGAGAATCGCGTGGTCCTCATTTCCTGAATCAACATGGACATATACTAAATTTTTCGAGACAAAGAGCGTAGACCAACGATTTTGCGGCGTTTGGTGCCCTCGCGAGCCCAACTTTGAGGCCAGTGAATTCATTAGTTTAACACGGCCTCCAGTAGCGCCTGTGTAGCTTCGGCAACTTCGCGTACATCCGGGTCGGCCTCCGTCTCCGCGACGATAAGAGGATGAACGATCTCTAGAATGCTTTTGGTTGTGTCGGGGTCGTTAAGTCTCGGTACAATGAGTCCAAGCGTCCGCAATGCACGAAAACGCAGGTTTGCAGTTTTGGACGCGCACTGAACTACCACGGTCCTGATCGCGCTCCTTAATTTGTCCATCTGCTGGAGCTCCGGCGCAAGAATCTCCACTGCCATCAACCCCGTGAGTCGTTCGTGGAAAGTGGATTGAAGGCACACAAACACACGAGGTACACACTTTTCAGCCATCCACTCGCTACCTAACGACTTCCCCAGTGCAGGAAGCTTTTCACACACCACTGCACGGACTTCATGGACTGCATCTCCCAGTAATTCCAAGCAGGCGTCAGCAAAGTCTTCAGGAAGTGCTGCGCCATCATCACGCTCAGCCCACGCAGCCACGCAATGGACAAATTTTACACGCACTCGCCATTGAACTGAGGTACGCAACGCTTGGATGGCAGGAAAAATCATAGCCGCCACAGTCTCGGACGAGTTGTCATAGTAGCGGGCCATCTCTTCCAACAGCGACGCACGAACACTAGCATCTTGGCTTTCATCCAGGAATTGGGTGAAGATTGGAACCAGCTCGTCGTAGAACTCCCTGCCGATGAGCTGCAGCGAACGACCTATAGACTGAGCTAAGGCCAGCCTTACAGCCACGGACACATCAGTTGAAAGGGTGTACGTTGCTGGCAACACGCTGCGTACAAACTTGACTTGAGCTGCAGCCACACGTTCAGAGTTCAAACCCAACTTCGGCTCATTGTCTTCGTCTCGTGCTGTCGTGTCTTCATCCTCCCAGGAGAAAGTTTGATGCAAAGCAGCGTCGCGCAAAGCCTCACCTAGAAGAAATGCACTCTCGGCACTGGCACGGCGAACTTCCACAGTCGGGTCACCGACCATCGACACAAAATGGTCCACAAAGACGTCAGTGTATTCGGGCCCAAACGCTCTGCAGAAAGCCGGCAAAGTGCGTGCTGTTTCTAGCCGCACCTGCCACGACGAGTCGGATGTATATGTGTTCACCATCGGCACCATCCGACAATGCAGTACACGCAGTGCCTGCTCAGCTTCTTGGTGCGGAATACTCTTGTCTTCACGCAGCAAACGGCGCAAGATGCTGGCTAGCGTGATGCAGCCTTTCACAGCAAAAATACGAACGATGTCATGACTGTCTGCTGTGGTCTTTTCGAGCAGTTGAACGGTCCAGCTAGCTACAGAAAAACCACCTGCAGTAGCCAGGTCACCGATGACTGAAGTGACAGCGCGACGAACCAGTGGGTTGTCATCATTGCACATGCGATCCAGCATACCACGGAGCTGAACGCGTACATCGCCCTGCACATGCGGATAGACCATCGGCAAAAGTGCCACAGGTACAATTCGTGCTGTTGGACTCGAACTAATGCTTCGTCGAGCAAACATTGGCACCAGCATCTTATTCACATCAACGTCCGTCAAAGACAAGATCAGCATCTTCAACGCGTTCACCATGACGTCCCATGTAGCATGGTTTTCGATAATCGATAGACTCTCAAGTACATGCAGGACCACCGCAAGTAACAATTCATAACGATGACGTCTGCCAGCTCTATGACCAGTCGAATCCGATCCCTTTGCGTCAATAAACCGCTGCATCTGCGTAGTGCGAACCGCAAGCCAACCAAGGAACTGAATTGTCCGGATAACAGTGCTTTCGCCCTTGTCATCATAGTCATGGATAGATGCGAAGAGATTCAGCAAAAACCGACGTTCGGCACACATCTCGCCGGAGCGCTCTTCCTCCATGTTGTCCATATCTTCCAAAAGGGCAGCGTCCCAAGCTTCGTTAGGCGGTAACAACCTCTCAAGTGGATTTGGATATTGTGGATCCATTGTCGGGGGATGGTATTCCTCGGTACTCAGATACTGGAACAAGGCTTTCGCCACGAGCTTCGGGAAGGCCAACACTCCTTGATGAATTTTCTTTTGAAAAATACGAAAAGACATTCGGTCCTGCTCGGGGATCGGATGTTCCCCCTTCTGTTGACGAATGTTTATCGATAGTTGTTTTCGCAGAGCCTTGTATTCTTGTGGTGGAACAATAATGAGTTGCAGCTGCAATGGCCGCGTGGCAGACTCAATCAAACGCAATGTCTCTTTATGGGTCAAATGCGTAACTCGCTGGCCATTCAGACCAACGAGCCAGCTAGAACGTCTGATATTCGCTCGCTCAGCCGCACCTCCGGATTTGATGTCTACAACAATCGTTCGCTCTAGGATGTTTTCCACAGTCAGTCCAAGAGGTCCAGTTGGAATTGACGCCTCGTAGAACTCGTTGGAAGTCCTGCCGGTCGAAAGGATGTGCCCTCGGCTCCAATCATGGCCGATGATGCCCCGAAAGTCACTGAAAATACGTTCCTCGGTCAAAAAAGCATTCACTGCGCGGTCCAAGTTGAATTGAAAGTTCAACAACAGATCCACCAACACCTTGACTTCCACCTCTGAACGTCCTGCAACGGCTTCTTGCATATACTCCACAGACCGACACACAATTTGAATCCCAAATTTGGGATCAACATCATTCGCTGCCACGTCACCATTCGTCAATACCATCACTACATCACCATCCTTGTCTGATCGAAGCGATTTGGCAGCATCAAATGCGATTCTAGAGGGAAACAACCCATTGTTCTTTGGAGTAGGCTCCAGAGGATCTGAAGCACGGCGAAAACAAAGCGTCGAGGGAACGAGAAATCGCTACAAGCACACACACACACACACACACGTCCAAACAGCCAGTTAGTCCAAAGGTACATTCAACACCAATACCCAAACTCAGCAGTAGTGGCAGACTCTACCTCGTTCGACAATTGCTGCACTATAGCATCGCAATTTTTCTCGTTTAGCACAGTTTCACGAAATGCCAAGAGTACATCAGCTTTCTGAATGCCAGCAAGGGCTGCAGGTCCACCAGGTTGCACTTCTTGCACAACTGCGCGGCCGAAAACGTTGCCAATCTGCCAACGAAAGTTGGTGCTGGTCATCACCACTTTATATGTTCCAGGTCCATCAAGTGACTCTTCTTCAGCCATAAGAGAAAAGGAAGACATCCTTACATCTGTGACCGATTCAGCCTTCAAAGCTGGCGAAGATTGGGGAGTCGACTGGTTTGACGAAGGCGACATTAACACGGTCGGCGTTTGTAGTGCTGACAACGAGTGCGATGGCGACTCAAGAGGCTCTGCCGCATTCAAAGGTGGCGTCATTGGTCTCAACGCAGCTGAAGGTGATGGCGGAAGTTCCATTCCATTCTCCACATGACTCTTCGGTGTTGGTGGCAGTGGCGTCATCGCCGCAACAGCAGCTTCATCAAGATCTGGGTCTTCCCCGTTCTGTGAAAAGAAAATCTCCACCGCTTGATGCAAATTGTTGTTAGTGCGACGAAGCAGAGACAATATTGTACTGCGCTTGACTCCTCCACCCAAGAGGACACTGAGTTCCTCAGCCGTCGAAGTCCATTCAAGAGATGCGGCATTGATCGCCCCTCGAGGCTGCGCCATGGCATCTCCGCTCTCCTTCACGTCGGAACCTTCCGCGTCATTGACATGGGTCTCCGCACTATTGGCCATCTCCGACTGGAAGTACAAGTCCACAGCCTTGTTCGGATCGTCGCCCGCCTGCTTCAATAGCGCCAGGATACGCTCCTGTGAGACGTCGCTAGGCCCAATAATGGCGCGAATCATGTCCACAAGCGATTTCTGCTTGGCCTCCATCCTTTGTTCTCAATGAACGTTGATAGGTCTTGGTGTGAGCACAGACGATAGTACGCAGAGCCGTTTCAATGTCCAATCCCGAGATAGAGTACGAGAGTGCAGGAAAACGAGGAGCGAGAAAAAAGAAGGAGAAAGAGGAAGGAAAGGAGAGCAAGACGAGTCCACTGTACTGTCCAGACAAAGGGAGGTCCAGTGGCAGGGTGTGGAAGCGCTCACAGCGTGCACCCTTCTCTTTGTTATCAAGTGAGGAATTCCCCCCTCAGAAAGAGGCAGGTGTGATGAACGAATTGGTTGAAAAGCGTCGAGACAATATTATCACGTGATGTCTGGAGTTTTTACCAATCAGTGAAGAGAAAGAGAGGATTACATTCTGGATGGTACGTAAAAAAGCACGCGCTTAAAACCGAACAATACCGGTACTGGATTTTTCTTGAATGAACTGCGGTTGGCACATAACTCGAAGATACCGAGGCTGTATGGTTGGTACATGAGCCACGAACCTCCTCTTTGACACAAGATCTACCGCAGCGCTCTTATGTTGAAGCAGATCTAGATGAAGGTCTGATATCTGGTCATGTCAGACCTTGCAATCCTTGTAGGCTTCAGTGTCTGTAGAGCGACCTCCCTCTTCTCGACTCGATCGGGCGGACCTTCTTTGATCACAGATGTCTGGTGTCAATTCCTCCGACGCTTCTCATTGCTAAGAAGCATTCCAATTTATGAGAAAGCATTTGTGTTTATCAGTCACAGAGACCACAACATGGACTCGTGGAAGTCTCGAATGCCATCGGTTACTCCACAAAACTTTGTGAGCAGATACTGGCGTGATGATTTGCGAGGTGCTATGTAGGTTCTCTGGATATCGTGCCAGACGTCGTCATCAGACTAGATCCTGGGATGCGAGTGCTGTGTACTGCTGTGAGAGAGGCTCGTTATTCACAGCAAGGGAAATAACAGAAGAGGAAAGTGGAAGAAGAAGAAGGATCACATGGACTAGACGCGCTGATCCTCACTATCTATGCGTCATAGCGAGCGCGATATCGTGCAACTGACGTCGAAGGAGTACCGTCGCATGGCTGGGCTCAAGCGATTTACTGCTTGGAAGGAGAGCTTGAAGAAGCGGCACTCTGAGTAGAGAGGATCCTTGCAGAGATGCCGTTGATCAAGACCGTGAGTTACACAAAGTAACCTGGAGCGACTGCAGTACTTCTGGAGCAGCGTGACGTTCCTGCCGAGTATCAGCGCAGAGCGGCCATTTCTTAAGCGGCAGCTCTTTTGTTAGCGCATGACTCGTGTGGCGGTCGATGCGATCTCGAAGCGCCATGTTCTGATGGTGTAGTGCAACGACGTGCGTGGCGTACGGCGACTATAGTCAGTGCGATGACATCAATAGACACGCGTCCAGTCCGGTGAAAAAAGGGCTGGCAGAGGCGTTGCAGAAGCGCGTAGTGGTGGTGTTCTTAGACGAGTTCAAGACGCGCAAGCTCTGCTCGCAGTGCCAATAGACGCTTTTGTGTGTCATACACCTTGCATCCACGCAAGCTAAGAGGCAGCGAAAGAGAAAGACGCGCAAGGGCGCGGCGGCGGCGAAGGTGGCGGACAAGATGTTGAACTAGGCGGCATGGCTGAGGGTACCTCGCAAAAGCTTAAGAAATGCTTTGGAGGGCTTCG
>NQFO01004984.1:0-11473 GCA_003991265.1 Pseudoperonospora humuli | reverse complement strand
CCATTTTGATATTTTTCTTAGTCCTGTGACGAAGGCGAAGAGGAGTCGACCAGATCACGAATGTGCTCCCACTGCATCGAGTCTACATCTAGTAATTGCCACCGAAACTCGAATGGTCTAGACGCTGTTCGGTGACCAAGGTATCCCAGTCGACCGCAGTAGACATAAGGACCCTACGCGAATGTGAAGCAAACATTCAGCCAGGTGAGCAAGTACACCACAACGCCAATTTGACCAAACAAGCTACAAACCTGAACATGTCGGAGAAAAAGCAGCAACGGCTCACTTCTCTCCTCGTCTCTCTTATCGTAATACGACTCATCGAACCTCAGTCTTTCGTCTCCCCTCTTCATTCTGCTCAATCTCACTACCATTGGCGATTCTTCGTGCCACCGATTCTGGCCAAACCACTGAAAATACACCGCTCTCTGTCCATCCACCAAGTCTTCGTGACTAAAAACATTGTCATAAGGCGACTCGCTCTCGACATTCACGAACAACGCGACTGCATTCTTCCACGGCTGCACACCGCTCATCTTGGAAAACTTGGGAACAATGTCCGACGGACATAGTCCCTGCATCACCGTCTGCTTGCCGGCAGGCATCAGCTGCGTCCCCAAATACTTTGAATGGAAATCTCCAAACTGAATCTCAATCTGGGAACTCGATTCGTGACATCTCTTGCCCTTTTGAGTCGTCGTCGTCGTCAAAGCTGGGAGATGCATGAGAGGCAAGTCTAATAGCTTACAACCCTCTCTCTTTGCTCTCTTAGGGTGTGGTGGCAATGGTTTCAGTGACAATAATACCGATTCGGTCTTTGTCTCTCGATTTTCTGTAGCATTTGCGTGCAATTGACGCTGACGCAGCGACCTCCTCACAGGCTCCATAGCTTTTGTTTCCTTCTTGGTCCGAGCAATAGGAACCGCTCGTAGTGGGATCGCGGGGATGCCCAGCGCCTTCAGTTTCTGCTGATTCGTCTTGATGCGACGTTGACGCTTGACCTCATACTCGCTCAGCTCCATTGACGACAAGACTTTCGTTCATGACTGTAGCCATTATTGCGGTGCCTTGGTTAGAAACGCATTTCTAATCCAGTCCGCAATCATGCCAGCGTCCGCGTCCAAGATGCGACGGACGGTACTCTACCTCCGCCGCTACGTGGCGTCTCACTGTCTTTCATTATGGTATGTACACACACATACACATTCTATCTCTCTCTCTATCTCTCTATGTGTCTGTGTCTGTTTCCTCCTCTGTCGCTCTTCATACCATCAATGAGTGACCACAAAAAGACTCGACGTATTGATCAAAATGCCTCCAATGTCCTCACTTTTCTCGTGTGTGTAACGTCTTTATCAGCTGGGGAACGTATGCTTTGGGTCTCGTTTGGCTGTTGTTACACCCTGCAGTGACGATCACGACAGGTCATGAACGTCATTGACGTCTTGATTCGAGCTGTTGAAACACTAACGACACCTTTCGAGGACGTTTTAGGCGAGCTAAAGTGCCGAGGGACCTACATGTCCGAAAACGCGCTGCTGATCAGCCTCATGGAGGCACGAGTGAGTCATCAAGAGGCTCAATCAGCTCGTGCTTATCACCAGAAGCTACTCACCCTGCCAGGACTAATGTCTCGAGGCTGTGGAGACAACTGCTCGACGGTTGTAAACTGGATCGACACGCAGATGCGTGGTGTGGATCGGGTTGAAGCTTATCGTCAAGTGTTTCGGACAGATGCAGTCTCTCCTCCACGTACGAACATTTACGGCATTTTGCGAGCGTCGCCGTTGGCGGATGGCAAGGTACGAGATGCCGACGTGGCTGTCGGGACTTTGTGATTCCCGCTAATCTCTTGCGTATGGTTTAGGAAGCAATTGTGCTGGTGACGCACTATCGAAACGTTGGTGCGGATAGTGGGGACTACTCTGGGCTATCCATGGGACTGGCATTGCTCAAGTATCTGGCAAGAGCAAAGTGGTTAGCCAAAGACGTGGTGCTTCTGGTTGCTGACGGTGAGAAGATAGTGCGTTTGGTCGATATGGAGGCCACGTTACTAACTGTTGATACGGTGTTGACACGTAGATGGCGTTCTCGATGGAAGTGACGGATACGCGCCGGGGACTGAAGCCTGGCTGCAAGCGTATCATACGGATCCGGTCCAGAGCGGCTTGCGAGGTGGCTTGCCGATGCGCGCTGGCGTCATTCGCGCCGCAGTGAATCTGGAAACAATGATGGACTCGCATCAGATGGGGGCAGTCGGAATTTACACAGCTGGCATGAACGGCCAACTTCCGAACCTGGACCTCTTCAACACAGCAGTACGCGCGCTTGGCCAGCACCGCATTCCGACGATTTTGGATCGTGCTGAGGCGCAACAAACAAGCGAGCACAAACACGAGAGTTACATCTCATCGGCGCTGACTTTGGTGACAAGACTGAGCGCAAAGTACATGCCGGAAGAGTTGAAGCAAGGCACTTTCAACTACTTGACGCATCTCAAGAGTATGCTGAATTTCATGACAACGCTGGCGTCCGGTCCTTCAGGCCCCCACGCCAACTTCATCAGCTACAACATTGACAGTATCACGCTTTCGTTGACCAAGAGCCCGATTTCAGACGGTTTGCAACTTTCTACGCGCGAGGTGCTCCGATCAATCGAGATGGTGGTTCGTGCACTCAGCAACCTGGAAGAGAAACTCCATCAGTCGTTCTATCTCTATGTCCTCCCCAGCACGACGACTTTTGTTTCCGTGGGCGAATACTTCTACGCCGTGGCTTTGGTCGTCTCGCCTGCATTCGTTCACATGCTCTATTTGGCAAAGGAAACAACTGGAATGCGCATGGCGTTGGCGCTGGCAGTATTTTGTGTGGTTGAAGCGCTCTGCGTGCTCCTCCTGGCTGTAGTGTGCAAATATTTCGCCACTCCCACAGCTTTGCTGCAAACTTTGAGTCCAAGCCACGTGTCTGCTTCAAGATGGTTGGCGCTTGCACTTACAGTGTCCTTTGTACAAGCTTTGGTAATTGCAGTCATAATGCCTGCACTGCGTTCTATGACGGGCTTTACGGGCTGCGTGGAAATGTACGCGTGGAAGAAGAAAGTCGCAGCTTACGAAGCTGAGCAGCACCAGAAGCTGGCACAAGAATCTAAGGCAATTGTCAAGCGAGAGTTGACGGATGATATTCCGGAGTTGGACCCTGGCTGGCGCGCTATCAAGTTGATGACTATGGTGGTGCTTGTGTACGTTGTATGTCTTTTCTTTTGGAAGAATGTCCTGTTGGTTTGTGTGCGTCTCACCAACATGTTGAATGTGTGTCCAGGTATTCGCATTGCATTCTGGGTATTCTCAACTATCCGATGGCTCTCTTTGGCGCCATTCCAATGGTTCACTTCGCCCGTGTGGTCCCTTTCGCCACAGCAACACATGCCCGAAATGCTTTGAACGGTCTCTGGCTCTTTTTGTCGTCTCCACTCGTTCTCATTGTCTTGTTGAGCTGGAGTCGGCTAGGTACGCACACACGCACACACACACACTCTGTCTGGCTGATTCGACGTCAATGCAGTCGCTAATGTTGACTACTGTGCTCTGATGTAACAGACGTGATGGCTGGGCTCTTGTACGCTGTCGACAGCTTTGTCCATCGTATCAATTTGTTAGCATTGCCGTATATTTGTTGCATCTACACTTCCGTCCACACGTTGTCGCTAGCAGTTTGGATGTATCCTGTTCCGCCGAACACTTCAACATGGGAGACAAAAGCGAAACAGGAATGACGCAACAAGACGGGAGTCTCAAATCTTCCAATAGATGGCTGTCAACTAAATGGCTTCTTTCAAAATGGCTACTCGTCGATCAATCGATCGATCTCTCTCTCTCTCTCGTCAGTTGAATGCAAACTTGTTCAGCAGCTCTAATCCGCGCTCGGGTGCTGGCTCAAAGCGGAGTTGGTAACAGTCGCTTGCAACAAGCGCGTACACAGCCATCCGACTGGTCCGTGCACTAGAATGTTTAGTAAACGATGAAGCTTTTACACCTTCTTAACCGCATGCGACACACCACAAGTTGCTTGAAGGCATCATCTTAACGTATCCAAGCCCTTTTTTTACCGTGAAATTTGTTTCGATGAAGCTTTTCCGTAATTCGCTAACTTTGAGAAACTTTAATTAACTGCGAAAAGACACTTTCGCTTCAAGTTGAAAATGATCAAACCTTTAAGCAGCATTTCTCGCGAAGACATTCGTCATACGCTCCACACGCACTTTCGGACGTCTAAAGCTACTAATCGCTCGGCTCTTGGCACGGCTCCAAGTGGCAACACGATCAGTCGTAAACGCGTTTCTTCCTTCGTGCAGGTGCAAAAGCCAAAGACTGAAGGAGCGGAGACCAAGCGACTTTTCAGTCATGGAACCAATGGAGACAAATACTTTGTCCTTTGCCTTACGATGCACGACACAAACGTTGCCATGACACACACGGATGGGGTTCAAGTGGAATTGCATTACGTGCAACTGCTGAGCAATTTGACGGTGGACGTGCGGCAGTCGTGGAATTTGAGGGATCTGGATACCATTGAGCACAATGGCATTGGACCAGACAAAACACGAGGAGCTTTTGCTTTGTATTTTCGTGGCGAGATTACATCACGGCAATGGCTTGTGGACACGCGAGAAAGGTCGACTGCCATGCACGAATTTTTGTGGAGCATGTGTGCTCTGGCCGTGCAGAATAAAGTCAGTGTTGGTAAAGTGCAATGAGAACATGGAATCAACTGACTTGGATTGTGTTGCCATGTACAGTCTTCAGTACCGAGACTAGTGCGAATCAATGTTGACGAGCTGCAGGAGATAGCAATTCGTCTTGGTTTGCAGAAAGTTTACGACCTTGATGTTGACCTCGTCCACTCTATGGTACGCCCATGTCCGCTAATGTTTTGAGCTCGAGGATACTTTTGCTCATTTGAATGCCATTTGTTTGGATACAGGAGAATTTGCAGCAGTCAGTCGAGAGTGATGCCGCAGCTGGAGAGACGAAGGGTGTGGATAATACCTCTAGCTTGGATGTTTCTGGTCTTCCACTTGCTTCTCCCGAGAGTGATGAAGCGCTTAGTTTGCTAAACGACATCAACTGGAGTGAAACGCAGCTGTCTGCTGTCGAGGACGACTTTCGTAAGAAATTACGCGTGTTGGAAGACGAAAACATTGCGTTTTTGCTCTCCTTGGATGGCGGTGTGTCAGTTCCTGCTTCTGGTAACAATACCTCATCCGTGGACCGAATCCTGGAAGCTATCGACGCAGTTCAACACCGAACCACGCAAATCCAGGAATGGACGAATGTGTCTGACGAGTCACTGGCCCAGACGTCCAGCAGTATGCAGCATTTTGAGGCTCTGAATAATCAGTTGGAGATACACTTCAAGAACAGCGTACTACTAGAGGAAGTGCTGGCAACATTGATGAAAAAAGTGGAAATTCCTTCAGAGCATATGCGAATTTTTACGTCACCGGTGGACGTTTTTCCTGCAGAAGTTGGCGGAGACGCAGCTCAAGTCACGAGTAGAACAGGAGCTGATGTCGGTCGTGATGTTAATGCTGTTGAACGAGTGAGGATTACTGTTGCTGCGATTATTTCGATGGATCAAGTAATCAAATCAACGCGAGAATTCCCAGCAAGTGAAATGATCGCCTTTCGAGCACGCGGAGACGAGCTGGTCAAATTGGCTACGATGTTTGGCGAGAAACTCTGTTCGTCCTTTGATGCGTTTGTCCAGCGAAAAATAAGACACTGGATGAGTGCTCGAGCAGGGACGAGTGACGGAGTTCGTGGTCGTGATCGGCGAGAAGCTTCTTTTGTATCTGCCGGCAGCGATGAGATGAATTGGAGTTTTACCACCGAGCCTCTCCATGATGTCCTTGTCAACTACCAGCCTCTGTTCTTACGCATCAATTCATTGGACCCTCGCATTTTCGCAGAGTTGAAGCAGACGTATTGCAAACAACTTGCTGGTGTCTACAATGCTCATGTCCAATCACTTTTCCGCTACTTGAGGGACAAACTGCCGCGGTCGTTGAGGCACCAGTTTTACAAACCGACATCGATACAATCAAGAGGGATCCACCTTTCATCGTCGTTTTTTAGCGTTGGAGACACGATGTGTGCGTCACCGTTGATGCAACAAGCACTCGATCACCTCGCTCCTCTTATTCTGCGTGAACAACGATTAGTAGCTCGACTGTTCCTTCCTCCAACGTCTGACACATTAAATCCAAGAGTTAGCAAGCATGAGCAAGAGGAACTGACAGTGATGATGGAAAATGTCTTTGAAAAATTACTGAAACGGATGAACGAATTTGGCGAAGCTGCAGGAGCTCGCAATATCTTGGATGCGCTAGCGCTCGTGGTCCTTATCAACCGCCATTTGGAGGAGTACCAACGTCAGAGTGCTTTTCTATACAACGTCATGGTCTGTTTTCAGCTCCAGATGAAGCGAATGCTGATCAAGTTTACCGAAGACCAGGTATATCAATCCATTGTCCCAATCAAGTTGTTAAAGAGGGACTGATACTCACTTCATCACACTTTACGTGCAGGAGGCGTGGATCAGTGCGCAGAGCATTGACACGAAGATGGCTGGTGTTCTTGCTCCAACGAAAAAGATTGTGGTATGAAGGCCGCTTGCTGAGCTCGACGGATTTGACTATTGACGTGTGTGTATGTCAACTCTTGAATGTGCAGAACCTGATTGCTCGAATGGAGGAAAGCGTCGCAGGCAAGAGCGACGACAGCACGTTGGTAGCCATCTATAACACAATTGTACCCGCGACAATGCAGTGGATCGACAAAGTTGCAGAGGTGCGACCAAAGTACGCTGCTTTGACTCGCTTTGGTACGTTCTTGAATAGTTGCTTCACTCCATCGACACTGCTCACTTCTGTGGTAGAAAACTATCATTTCCTCAGCGAAAACCTCAAGGCAATCAATCCTTCCAAAGACTTGCCGTTGGCTCGATACGCGGCCGAAGCACACGATAAATTTGCCGACAATCTTCAACGATACGTAGTCTCCGTCTGGGACTATGCCTTCAAGCAGCTTGTGGTACGTTGCATGCGGTTAAGAAGCTGTCAAAGCTTCGTCGTTTACTAAACATTCTACGACATCTCTTGGTTACGGCGCTACTGATTGTTGGCTCCAGCCTCTGATTGCGTCGATAGAAGGGCTCATGGCAACGGTACCAGCCTCGGAAATTCAGTTCCATTCGCCGCGTCAGGAAGTTCGGCGAGTTCTCGACTCTACTGCAAGCACAGTAAGAAGCGGTCAGGTGCCATGCGCCAGCTGGACGGATGATGAATTGACGGAGTGACTGAGTGTTTGTCTGGTGTTGTCTTTAGTTTGAAAAATGCGTTCGTGTCATGCATGACCGCGTGAAGAAGCACTTTCGTGAGAACCCCAAGATACTGCCAAGTGTGTGGAACCAATTGACAGTGCACGGGACCAGTCGGATGGCTGTGTACGCGCTTGTTGCAAGCGACTGTTACCAACTCCGCTTTGAGCCAGCACCTGAGCGCGGATTAGAGCTGCTGAACAAGTTTGCATTCAACTGACGAGAGAGAGAGATCGATCAATTGATCGACGAGTAGCCATTTTGAAAGAAGCCATTTAGTTGACAGCCATCTATTGGAAGATTTGAGACTCCCGTCTTGTTGCGTCATTCCTGTTTCGCTTTTGTCTCCCATGTTGAAGTGTTCGGCGGAACAGGATACATCCAAACTGCTAGCGACAACGTGTGGACGGAAGTGTAGATGCAACAAATATACGGCAATGCTAACAAATTGATACGATGGACAAAGCTGTCGACAGCGTACAAGAGCCCAGCCATCACGTCTGTTACATCAGAGCACAGTAGTCAACATTAGCGACTGCATTGACGTCGAATCAGCCAGACAGAGTGTGTGTGTGTGCGTGTGTGCGTACCTAGCCGACTCCAGCTCAACAAGACAATGAGAACGAGTGGAGACGACAAAAAGAGCCAGAGACCGTTCAAAGCATTTCGGGCATGTGTTGCTGTGGCGAAAGGGACCACACGGGCGAAGTGAACCATTGGAATGGCGCCAAAGAGAGCCATCGGATAGTTGAGAATACCCAGAATGCAATGCGAATACCTGGACACACATTCAACATGTTGGTGAGACGCACACAAACCAACAGGACATTCTTCCAAAAGAAAAGACATACAACGTACACAAGCACCACCATAGTCATCAACTTGATAGCGCGCCAGCCAGGGTCCAACTCCGGAATATCATCCGTCAACTCTCGCTTGACAATTGCCTTAGATTCTTGTGCCAGCTTCTGGTGCTGCTCAGCTTCGTAAGCTGCGACTTTCTTCTTCCACGCGTACATTTCCACGCAGCCCGTAAAGCCCGTCATAGAACGCAGTGCAGGCATTATGACTGCAATTACCAAAGCTTGTACAAAGGACACTGTAAGTGCAAGCGCCAACCATCTTGAAGCAGACACGTGGCTTGGACTCAAAGTTTGCAGCAAAGCTGTGGGAGTGGCGAAATATTTGCACACTACAGCCAGGAGGAGCACGCAGAGCGCTTCAACCACACAAAATACTGCCAGCGCCAACGCCATGCGCATTCCAGTTGTTTCCTTTGCCAAATAGAGCATGTGAACGAATGCAGGCGAGACGACCAAAGCCACGGCGTAGAAGTATTCGCCCACGGAAACAAAAGTCGTCGTGCTGGGGAGGACATAGAGATAGAACGACTGATGGAGTTTCTCTTCCAGGTTGCTGAGTGCACGAACCACCATCTCGATTGATCGGAGCACCTCGCGCGTAGAAAGTTGCAAACCGTCTGAAATCGGGCTCTTGGTCAACGAAAGCGTGATACTGTCAATGTTGTAGCTGATGAAGTTGGCGTGGGGGCCTGAAGGACCGGACGCCAGCGTTGTCATGAAATTCAGCATACTCTTGAGATGCGTCAAGTAGTTGAAAGTGCCTTGCTTCAACTCTTCCGGCATGTACTTTGCGCTCAGTCTTGTCACCAAAGTCAGCGCCGATGAGATGTAACTCTCGTGTTTGTGCTCGCTTGTTTGTTGCGCCTCAGCACGATCCAAAATCGTCGGAATGCGGTGCTGGCCAAGCGCGCGTACTGCTGTGTTGAAGAGGTCCAGGTTCGGAAGTTGGCCGTTCATGCCAGCTGTGTAAATTCCGACTGCCCCCATCTGATGCGAGTCCATCATTGTTTCCAGATTCACTGCGGCGCGAATGACGCCAGCGCGCATCGGCAAGCCACCTCGCAAGCCGCTCTGGACCGGATCCGTATGATACGCTTGCAGCCAGGCTTCAGTCCCCGGCGCGTATCCGTCACTTCCATCGAGAACGCCATCTACGTGTCAACACCGTATCAACAGTTAGTAACGTGGCCTCCATATCGACCAAACGCACTATCTTCTCACCGTCAGCAACCAGAAGCACCACGTCTTTGGCTAACCACTTTGCTCTTGCCAGATACTTGAGCAATGCCAGTCCCATGGATAGCCCAGAGTAGTCCCCACTATCCGCACCAACGTTTCGATAGTGCGTCACCAGCACAATTGCTTCCTAAACCATACGCAAGAGATTAGCGGGAATCACAAAGTCCCGACAGCCACGTCGGCATCTCGTACCTTGCCATCCGCCAACGGCGACGCTCGCAAAATGCCGTAAATGTTCGTACGTGGAGGAGAGACTGCATCTGTCCGAAACACTTGACGATAAGCTTCAACCCGATCCACACCACGCATCTGCGTGTCGATCCAGTTTACAACCGTCGAGCAGTTGTCTCCACAGCCTCGAGACATTAGTCCTGGCAGGGTGAGTAGCTTCTGGTGATAAGCACGAGCTGATTGAGCCTCTTGATGACTCACTCGTGCCTCCATGAGGCTGATCAGCAGCGCGTTTTCGGACATGTAGGTCCCTCGGCACTTTAGCTCGCCTAAAACGTCCTCGAAAGGTGTCGTTAGTGTTTCAACAGCTCGAATCAAGACGTCAATGACGTTCATGACCTGTCGTGATCGTCACTGCAGGGTGTAACAACAGCCAAACGAGACCCAAAGCATACGTTCCCCAGCTGATAAAGACGTTACACACACGAGAAAAGTGAGGACATTGGAGGCATTTTGATCAATACGTCGAGTCTTTTTGTGGTCACTCATTGATGGTATGAAGAGCGACAGAGGAGGAAACAGACACAGACACATAGAGAGATAGAGAGAGAGATAGAATGTGTATGTGTGTGTACATACCATAATGAAAGACAGTGAGACGCCACGTAGCGGCGGAGGTAGAGTACCGTCCGTCGCATCTTGGACGCGGACGCTGGCATGATTGCGGACTGGATTAGAAATGCGTTTCTAACCAAGGCACCGCAATAATGGCTACAGTCATGAACGAAAGTCTTGTCGTCAATGGAGCTGAGCGAGTATGAGGTCAAGCGTCAACGTCGCATCAAGACGAATCAGCAGAAACTGAAGGCGCTGGGCATCCCCGCGATCCCACTACGAGCGGTTCCTATTGCTCGGACCAAGAAGGAAACAAAAGCTATGGAGCCTGTGAGGAGGTCGCTGCGTCAGCGTCAATTGCACGCAAATGCTACAGAAAATCGAGAGACAAAGACCGAATCGGTATTATTGTCACTGAAACCATTGCCACCACACCCTAAGAGAGCAAAGAGAGAGGGTTGTAAGCTATTAGACTTGCCTCTCATGCATCTCCCAGCTTTGACGACGACGACGACTCAAAAGGGCAAGAGATGTCACGAATCGAGTTCCCAGATTGAGATTCAGTTTGGAGATTTCCATTCAAAGTATTTGGGGACGCAGCTGATGCCTGCCGGCAAGCAGACGGTGATGCAGGGACTATGTCCGTCGGACATTGTTCCCAAGTTTTCCAAGATGAGCGGTGTGCAGCCGTGGAAGAATGCAGTCGCGTTGTTCGTGAATGTCGAGAGCGAGTCGCCTTATGACAATGTTTTTAGTCACGAAGACTTGGTGGATGGACAGAGAGCGGTGTATTTTCAGTGGTTTGGCCAGAATCGGTGGCACGAAGAATCGCCAATGGTAGTGAGATTGAGCAGAATGAAGAGGGGAGACGAAAGACTGAGGTTCGATGAGTCGTATTACGATAAGAGAGACGAGGAGAGAAGTGAGCCGTTGCTGCTTTTTCTCCGACATGTTCAGGTTTGTAGCTTGTTTGGTCAAATTGGCGTTGTGGTGTACTTGCTCACCTGGCTGAATGTTTGCTTCACATTCGCGTAGGGTCCTTATGTCTACTGCGGTCGACTGGGATACCTTGGTCACCGAACAGCGTCTAGACCATTCGAGTTTCGGTGGCAATTACTAGATGTAGACTCGATGCAGTGGGAGCACATTCGTGATCTGGTCGACTCCTCTTCGCCTTCGTCACAGGACTAAGAAAAATATCAAAATGG
>NQFO01004982.1:0-17334 GCA_003991265.1 Pseudoperonospora humuli | reverse complement strand
AATATTCGGTTTCGCATTCCAAGCAAGTGAAGTGCATTGATTGTATTCGACGGAAATAGTCTCATGCATATTGGCATCAAAAGGTAGTGATGGAAGTCCGTGGTGAACGCAGTTGTTGCGACGCACATGAGTGTGGACATTGCCATTAGGACACAAGATCAATCTGCATTGGACTAGACACTGTCGCGCGTCTTGCCTGTCGTACTTGTAACGCACGCATTCGAGTCACCTACTACGCTGTTGTGGTCAGACAACCCTCGGGTATCAGATGCGAGTTGACTGCACTCAAACTACAAATGTGAGATATTCGTGTGTGCAGCATTGCATACGATACGACGAGATGTGCTCCGTATGTGAAGAAGACAATGTTGACGTGAGTATCATCTTTGCACGTGTAGAACGTGTAGATACGTCAGTGGTCCATGGCAGTAATTTCCCACACTGGTGTTATGGCAAGAGGTCGCTCTCGAGTTGGATTGGAAGCGACGCAACTGGTAGAAAACAACGTTTATGGTCGCTCGATGAATTCCAAGTTCGATTGCGTTCGACGGACAAAGGTCCATCTCGTGGTGAAGCTGGGTCGAATTTGTGCCAACTTAATGAGTCATCGTGCTAGGAAGCACGAAGATGCAAGCCGATAGTTTCTACCACGCTGAGGAGCCACAGTCGCAAGAAACGGTGGGAGTTGTGGCTCCTGCTTTTGTTCCATATCGAACTCTTGCCTTTGCTTACGTGTCGACGAGTGCCTTTGGCTACTCATGCCGCATTGATGAGTAATGAATGCTGATGCATTTGAGACTCATACAACCCACCATGGTCTCTATACTACCTACCGACTACTTCCACCAGAAAACATGATGCTTGTTGTACCAGATCGAGTGAAAGAGTCGCGAATTGTGCTTTATCATGCTGAATGTCAAGATAAGAAACAGGAGATAAAATGTCAGTGACTTTGATCAAGATATTCTTGCTGTCGCTAGCGGCAAAGGAGCTGTCTCTTAGCTCCTGATTCCACGACATCGGACTCAGTTGTACAAGGGTGAAGCTACTGCACCAGGTCGGGACCTAATGGCATTACGAAACGGATTGGCTTCGAGACCGATATCTTCCGGCAAAGCATCAAGTTGCACCGGCTACAGAATCAGCAACATACTGACTCAGTAGGCAAGCAGTACTGGCGCTTTAGATCCGTAAAAGCTGAAGAATTCGTTGTGATTGACACGACTGCGAAGGTTGAACATCGACGATGGTGGGCACAAAGCTGATCGCGATTGGCATCTTTCCCAACTAGCAAAGAATGGCGTTTCTTTCTGTTGACCAGCAGTGACGCTTATAACGTGCTCGAGCTTGCGCTGTTTGTCTATCTATTCTACGCTTTACGCTACGCCCTCTCCGGCCTTCATAACGCCCCATACATCCCTCATCAGGCAGCTCGCTCTTGGGCAGCATCATATTGATTCTCACGTTCGCATCACGGTCCTAGTACTTGGCGGCGCACTCTGCGTGTTCGCAACCGAACACTTTGAAGCATTTCTTAGGAGGCCCCGACCACAGCCAACTCCACATCCTCGCGCGTCCTTTCGTTCCAAGGCTTGTGGTCGTGCGCTGGAGCAGGGTGTTAAACAGGCGAAAGCATCTGATGGCAACGTGAGCAAAGCTTGCTCGTCTACAAACACCACCGTCGTGCGCTTCCACAACGCCTTTTCTAACTCATGTACCGAAATGAGCGCGTGTCCGTCGATGCGATCGCGCTAATTCCAGTCACCCATGTACCGTCGCCTCGTGATCGCATCGACCGCCACACGAGCGGTGCATTTCGGGAAAAACTTACATTTAGCAGCGATCTATTCATTCAGCAGACACCCGACGTTGCTCCAGAAGCACTGCAGTCGCTCCAGGCACTTCGTCTATCCCTAAAAGGATATCCTCGTAATTAGAGTGCCGTTTCTTCAGGCCCTCGTTCTAAGTAGTAACTCGCTTGAAGTTAACCATGTGAAGGTACTCCTTCGAAGTCACATGCACATTATTGCACTCATTGCGATGCTTAGATAGAGGAGATCAGCGTGTCCCAGTCCGGCCGATCCTTTCTTGTTTTGTCTCCTACACAGTGCCACCCTTGCTGTGGTTGAAGCAGCAAAGTTTGTCGCTCGTTTCCTGATTCGTAAAGTAACAGCTAGAGCTGCCTCCATAGACAGCTCCATGTACTCGCTCGATAAAGCACTGGATGTCTGGTCTCAAAACTGAGAAATAGTAAAAGCGTGGCGCATTATTGCGCACCGATTCTTCTTGAATGACTTTTCCGACAGTGATACGTCCGGAAGATTCCAGTTGTAGCATTCGCCTTGCTTTTTGATCCGCGCGTCGAAATTATTCAGTACGCTTTATGTGCACTATCGTGTGCGTCATGAACGCGAGAATCCCCAGGCTCCCTTCTCGTTAGACACCTCCGATATCCTCTTTTCAGCCGCGCTCTGGAACTACCACAAGAGTTGAACGTAGAATTCCAGACCATTGTCTTCAATAATCGCTGGCTTGGGAATCTACTGCGCGCTCTAGAATGTCGTCTCGCCAGTACTACATGATCACTTTCATGTGATTTTCTTCTCCTTTTTGCTTCTTCATGAGATCGCTATCAAGCCCTTTAAACGTGATCAGCACGTAGAGTTGGAGGCGTTTCTCGAAATGCTCACGAATTATCACGCCAGCGTTGATTACCATCTGCTCAGACTTCCACTAGTCCATGTTGTGCTCTCTGTATCTGACACACACGGATGCTTTCCCACAAGTCGGGAATCTTCTCTGCAATGAGATGCGTCTTTGGAGTTGACGCCACGCCCGTCAAAGAAGGTCTTGTTGATGTAGAAAGTCGTTTTCCCGACATCGTAGCGAGTGAAAGATGACCAGATGCCAGGCCTCCATCTAGGCACATAAGCGTTGCGCTTGGATCTCCTGTTGAAGAAGAAGACCACAGCAGATCGTATACAGTCGACACGTGACACCAATGAAGCCGTTGTTCTTCTTGAAAGCATCGTACCAGCTGCCTTCTTTCTCTGCGGCTTGTGCTCATCCAGATGATGAAGCTCTATCTTCATCTTCAATTATCTGGAGCCGAGGTCTTGATAAACGTTTAGCGGTGCAAACGGAAGAGGGGGACGCTACATCGACCTGAAAAATGAAATTTTTGTGAATTGTGCAAGCAGTTGGCTGCTAGAGCTGGACCGACCACTTTCATTGATTTGGAGATTCCAGTGCGACTGACTACGGAATCCTGATCAAGAAGTAGCCGGTAGCTTTAGTCAAGAAGTGGCCGGTAGGTTTAGTCAAGAAGCTGGAAAACGAGTTGAGGCGCTTCTGCTTACGATCGACTACAGCGTCAAGTTTGCACGAGCAAACGTAATCTATCATCAAGATCTAACGTATTCATTTGCTTTACACTAGTGCAAGGATTGTGTGTCAAGGTTTACAATGTATTGCACATGGGCTGTTTTGGTATGACAATGAATCGCGACCAGAACGCATCCAAGCACTACTCTACCCTATTTCTTAGATCACATCGACATCTAGAATTTTGCTGACAAGGACTTACACTTTAGTGGCGTCTATCCACGATAGCTTGGTTATTCTCTAGACTTCATCTCGAGCGATGTAAATCATTACAAGTTGGTACCACATTCGGGGGGCACAACGCCTGGTGTAATGTCCGCTTATCGTCAATGGCGGCGGAAATAATCGTAACACCTGTGCATGAAGCAAACTTGTTAATGGGTTACTCATTCATTGCATATCGCATTGTAAATTGCTTTGGCATAAACGTACGAGGATAGCGGTCCGAGATTTCTTCGTAACCATGGGAGGAGCAGACGACCATGACCAACGAAATCCGGTTTTCCAGCACACCAACTTTTTGCAGTGCCTACAAACATTGTTCACACATGTTTTTTGATAATTAGAACAGTAGAGACAGCGACATTAGTAAGCATGAACCAACCTCAATGGCCTTGCATTCCGCTCCGCCGTATGCTGATGTCGAGAACAGTAATACCTCGAAGTCGGAGATATTGTCAGGCACATCGAGATACTGAAGCTGCCAATTCATAAGTCCATTTTGATGGTCCGCCTTTACGTGGATCTGACCTGCATACATCGTTAGTCGTGTCCAGTTTTTAAAATGACACACTCTTCATTACCTGTTGAAAGGTTGGGGTCAATCTGCCCAAAAGCAGTCGAGAAAGATACACTCGCACTACCCAAGGTTACCGCACAATAAGCGACACTAGTAAAGCCTCGCTCAGTATTGGCAATGATCTCATCATAGTCATAAGTCGCTAGAGCTTCTTCCACTAAAATGCTACGTATCACCCACGAACGACGTTAAAGTTGAAAAATATTACCCATGAAGAGTAGATTAGTGACACCGACGTACAGCGTAAGTCGAGCTGCTGCACGTCGGAAAGCGATCGTGCTGGTTCTTCCATCCCGCAATACTGCCAACAAAAGCATGACTCGTTTCGAGCGGAATTCCAAGTTTTGAAGCTGAGATGAAGCCATGCCCTCTGAAGCTTTTGATAAAGCCAACCCGTCGCCACTTAAACTGGTCTTGGTGTGCAGAACTCGGGGGTCTGGAATAAAAGCCACTTGTGGCTCCATGTCGTCCCCGCGTGCAAGGATCTCGTCGCGGTTCTTGTATATCTGACATACAGCTGCTCTCGTGACACCAAACTCTCGTGCTAGAGCTGCTTGTTGCTCGCCACTAGCGACGCGCTTGATAATGCAGCATCGGTCGCTATGACGAAGGTAATTGGGAGGCTTTCGGGTTTTCTTTTTCACCGCCATGGTTGGAACTGCATTAGAATGTGGTATGGCTTTGGCAAATCGTTTAAGTTCGACCCTGGCTTCACAGTTATCGGGAATCGGACGCTTTGTATGAGACGGACTCACATCATCATGTGCTATGGATTCAAAGGAATATGGACGCACGGACATTCGACTTGTCCTTGAGAAATCGAAGGACCACGGAAAATGGAGAAATGACGACGGTTCACCTTGGGAACAGTTTTGCGATCGTAGCTTGACGCTTTATTTACGCAATTGTGACGCATACATATATCCAAGTATTGTTCAATTCACCGGTTTTTAACGGCTCGCGACTTTTGTTTGGGGCTGTGCAACATTGTGTCGTTAAGTCTCTGAATTATTGTCCTATTCGTTGCGTTATCTTTACAAGTTCTCGCGTGGGCTTTACGTACATGAAGATGATCATATTAATGTTACGACGTAACGAGCGGGCGATCCTGTTGAGAGTGGATCATTAGAAGGACTGGACACTGCCTCGGTACACGACTTTAGTTCGAATTATTGAAACGTGCAACATATTTCCCATCACAGCTGAAATGATGTGAGTATTGTTGACAGTACATCGATTACTACGTTTCGCTTACGTGGGATTTACCCACATACAGCATTACTGCATGAATGGAGCAGCTACTTGGCTTGAATACGGCAGTACTAAATCTTGCTCACCACTAGCATCATCAATGTGCGCTATATTGCGTGCTAGTAATTTTGCCACCAAGCGCGTTGCAGCTATAGCACTCAGAACGTTGATCTATGTTGGCATACATCTCATGTGCAGGTTCATCCTTTGGCCTTAATACGTTGCCTCATTTGACAACAGAGTATGCTTTACGCAGCCTTTGTGAAAGTTCAGCTGGACTTATTTGGAAGCATAGATGTCAAGGAGGGCTTTACGTGGTAGCAATATTGTCAGTGCGTCCTGCAACCGAAAAACGAACGGTAAAACTAAGCGCTTCACCCATCTCACCTACGTAAGCAACTGACCTAGTCAGTAAAGGTACTTACTTGACCCAGACATTCGTACCGAATTGGTCCTCGTCTGCAGCTTATCTGAAGTGTCAGATACAAGAACGACACCTTTAATGTGATGACTCAACAAGATTCGCACGATCTTTGTCATAATTTGAAGGCGGAAAAAGCTACGCAAGTTACTAATGACTGACGCAACTAGTGGCAGACGTTGGCTTTAAAGATGTCCATGCATATGCGAACATTAGTACAGACCACTACAGAGGACGCTTTTGGTCAAATTAAGTGCCAGATTCATACAGCTTTACATCTATGGTCACCTTCCAATACACAAGGTAGTGGGTGATGTGAGAACGGTCCAAACATTTTGCGAGTGTGCTGGGATTGTCGCCCTCCCACCCCCCACAGAGTGCAAATATTCTTTCGCGTCCTCCTTCAAATTTGACTAATTGTGTCTCCAACTATGACTTGACAAAAGCTTTAGGGGGTAAAAGGAGATACTAGATGCAACAGAAACATCGCGTTGGATCTATGTTAGAATACTGTTTACCTGAAAGCGGTACTCAATTAACCTGAAATTGTATAAAGTTTTCTTGACCGATCCTCTGACTATTTCATTCCTCAGTGGCAAGTTAGAAGCATCTCGCGGCCTCTTTTCGACGCATCTCGCATGATTGGTGTGATCACGGTGTGTCGAAAAGATAAGTCGGACAGGAAATGAAACAAACGTCATCGCCAGTCAATTTATCATTGCGCACGACGGAGTTTTACTCTTTCTTCAAAGGCAAAAACGTGTCAAAAGTGTGCCGCATGCACATCGCTAACTTCTCTGATGCCTGTGACCAAGAAATTGGGCTGTCAATGACAAAATCATAGAACAAAATCATGGACCCAGCTCCATAGTCGAACATCAACTCGCTTATTATGTGTGCTGGAAACACATCGGCTAAAAGAAATCTTGATGTAGACTCCAAGTAGAAAGACGACAATTCTCTGGCAATTACTAGCTGTTCCAACTGACAATTCGTCCAAGCTCATGCGAATCTAACTAAGCTTTGCTAATATCCTTGTCGTTCAACATCGGCTTAGCCGAAGCAATTAGAAAGAGAAGAAGTGATGACAATTACCGAGGTTTTGGGTGCACTCAGCAAGAAGTAGCAAAAATCGAATTCTTTGTTTTCAATGAATCATGACTTGAGCTTCATTATTGATAACCTTACGACGTTGATCAATTCCAGACACACGTCTTCATCGCTGGTCGTCGAAAGGACCAACAAAAGCGGGGAACAGGTTCAAATTGCGGCAGCTCAAGTTACATACCAAACATGTCATCTTTGATTTGTCCAGTTACCTCTTGTAGCCGCTAAAGCTGTATTCGAACTACAGGCTCCTTCCTCTTCGCGCTGCATCAATTCGACTCTTGCAGGTTTTAAGAAGCAGTCCTTCAACATGAGCCTATTTACCTTCAATGTGTCGTCCTAAAATGTCTCGATCGTTGCTAGTATGAATTATCATGCGACGTCAAAGCTCATGGTGACCGAAAGCCTACATTTGACCGCTGAAGTCTCTATTGATTTGTGCAGCAAAGTCACACTACTTAACGGGTGCGTCGATTGAAAACTTCATCCTTGTCGATTCTAAGTATGGCAGCAGCATAATCTAACTTCGCACGTCAAAGTCTCGACATTAGGAGGTTTAAACGCGTTGAAGGTCGTTTCTCTTATCTCGACAAGCCGTTGGACGCATGGGAAGGGCCGATTCAAGACCAGTTTTGGGTTTCACATCAATAATCTCAAATTTCGACGTTCGTTCGCTTCACTCGACTTTGTCGACGAGAATGAGTTCGATGCATCGGCATGAACTAGAATCAAAACCATGCAGCGATGATATTCCTAGACGTCTTGGCAATTTCGATAGAGATACGGAGGCGAAACAACCTGCTCTCACGAATTCAGCAAGTACACGTATAGCTTCGTCCAATGCTTCACGAGTCAAGCCTCGAAAGCGTCCCAATTATCTCGAGCACGAGGATCGATGTCGCATCATCAAGCGCGTGGATCGTGGAGAAACCCAGGCGTCGTTGGCTCGAGAATTTGGAGTCACTCGTGCAGCCATTTGTCAGCTCTATAAGAAACGCGACGAAGTTTTGTCACGTGGGGATATCGAAGAAGAGCCAGACAGACGGTCTTTGGCAGATGAAGAACCAGCGACTTCAGCCCGAAAGTTGGAGATCAGCAGCTTGATAAATCCCCAAAACGTTTGTCCTGATGAAAACTTGTGCTCGCCACCTCTAGAGACTCAATCAAAATCCGTGGGACTTTTACTGAAGACGCTGAAAGCTGCAGAGAGTAGTAAATACGCTTTTCAACGCGCTGTTGCTCGACTAACTTTGTGCGTCACTTTGTTTGGTTGTTTAGTAGCAAATGCTTAACCTTTTGTCGTTGTATGCTTTGAAAATGCTAGTGTCCTTATCGAAGAAGCTTTTGCGAGGCATGATGTGCGCGCCAGTGAGCGCATGGATATGGCGGCACTACGCGTTCGCAATCTCGATCATCATAGGTATTGCGGCATTACGTTGGGCCGTGAAAGCGATTTTTTCTTGCCTGCGCTGCTGCAGATAGACACTGAAGCTCAGTCAGGTGGGGCATACAAGTTTTTGTTAGCGTTGCTGCTTCTGGTGAAAGACTAAAGTTGCTAATTTTTCAGGACAAATCGACTTGAGAGCGAGTCGAGACGGCTCTTTTGGATGGCAACTGGATTATCTCGACGTACCGGACATCATCACTGACGCTGCTGTGATGCTGTTTTCAACCTCTGGAATTGGCGGGGCTGAGTGCAAAGCTATTCAGGTTGGTCATCCAGCTTGACATGTTTTATAGCTATGATTGTTAATGTATATGTGTTGATGCTTTAATGGACTAATCAGGTTCTACAAAGTCTTGGGGTGCAAGAGCATAGCATTTCGTTGATTATGATTGCCTGCTCGACGCCTAGCTACAGGGAAATCACGACACGTTTTCCCCGTACGTGTGATCAAAACTTACATCTAAAGCAACCTGATACTTGCTAAAGGTCCTTTGGTGTTGACAACAGACCTTACAGTCATTGTAGCCACCCTTGACGATGCATGGACGCTCGAAAGTGGCTTTCGATCCGCAAATCAGCTTTCTCGGAGCACCTAATCCAAGTCCTGGAAAATATAAATGTTCCTAGATTCATGTGGAATTTTGAAAGGGCCTTATTGTGAATTGTAGCAGTAAGTTTTGTGGTGTTTGTACGGAAGCCGTCGAGTTGTGATGTACGTCTATCGTCAATGAATGTCGCTAAATGATATGGACGTTTCTTGATTGACAGCGGACGGCGATTGCTACTAGGTGCTTCATCATGCGAGCGGAGGCGGATCACATGCCGCTCAAATAGGGCGTTCTACATGACGCATTTACTGTGGAAGGTATCAGCTGTGGAATGCATCGGCTCTTTACACGATGAGAACACACTTCTGTTGACTACTCTTAGTTGTACCCGCAAACTTTGAGAGGATAGAGCATTTGAGTTGCAACTCTACGCTTAAATGGCTGCTACTTATCTTCAAAAATCGCACACCGTAAATTAAGTGATTACGCGTCTGTGTTGATTCTTCTTTGGTATCACGAGCACGCCCTCGAGTCAATTTCTAAGCCGTTCAGGATGTCAACCTCTCCATCAAACCTGCCACAAGTGCAACTTCTTTACCGACTTTGTGTCTTGCTTCCAAAGCGTCAGTCTCAACGATCGTTCGAGCGCTTGTGGTAGGTACACTTGAGTAGGAAAGCCCACGATTTCACAAGTCCATGATCAACATCATTAGCTGATGCCTCAGAGAGCTCAATCACAGAACCAGTCTACAACTTTCAGTCAATGAAGCTCAACGTCCACGATGTTCCGACTATCGGTCTCTGCTACGGCGCCACTATGACCATTGCGCATCGATCGTGTTTAAGCTCCGGTCCTCACAAAAAGTGCAGAATCATTAGCCACTTCAATCTGTCGACCTGGCGCAGCTTGTTTGGCTATCGTTCCAACGACTGTCAAAATGACTTTGCTTTCTTCGTGCCTTTTCGACAAATTTTGTTACTCCAATCGAGCACGTTTACTGCGCAGTAGCTGAACAACTTCCGCGTCGCCAGCGGACAGAGCAAAGCTAATGCTGGTTGGATCAACCTGGGTCCGAAGCAGCTCAACGACATCAATTCGGCCTCTTACTACTGCCATTTCAAATGCACACGTGAGACCGATTGAATCGCTTTTCTCGATCAAAGCCTTCACAACTTCCGTATGCCCAGCTATTGCAGCAGAGATCAATGCACAACGAACGCTGTGGCCGTGCATTCTGGATAGTAGCAGCTGGATCAGTCCAACGAGGCCATGTTCCGCAGCGTTGTCGAAAATACGGGCGTAGGCACCTGGATTGCATTTCCTCAGCAACAGCTTCGACAACGTTGAGCGGCCGGCGGACTCTACACAAATCAAAGCCTGCTCGATAGTGTCTGCGCTACTGTGCTCAAGTAGGATCTGAACCATTTCCTCTCGATCGGTCACTGCTGCCTTCACCAAAGCGTCTTTCATCGAGATGCAATTGCTCCTCTTTAGCAGAACCCGGAGCATAGCAAAGTCATCTTGATCGACTGCAATCCTCAAAGCGATCCCAATATTCAATGTTGCACATTTCAAAACAAGCAATTCTGCTAAGACAATAGATCGACGCCACGCTGCAGTTTCAGCTAAAGTCGTGACTCCTTCATTATACGCTGCGCTTTTCAAATTTCGTGTCTCGCAATAATCAAGAATGAACTCCAGGACTTCTAGCTGATGGCTCGAACCTGCACATGTCAGGGCATCCCCTATCGAGCCTGAAACCGTGTCAATCAGTAGTTTCACCATGCAAAGCTGCCCTCTGTCTACAGCTGAATTGAACGCAACGTCAATGATCGAATTCACCGGTCGCATCTTTCTGCTCGTCGTGTCGCTCGATTCCTCGCCACGAATATCGCGCTCCTGTTTGAGTTTATCCAGCAAGATCTTGGCTACGTCGTAATGATCGTCCTGCACCGAATTGGCCAATGCACGAGCGATCGCAATCTTTTCAATTGTTCCTCGTTCCAACAGAAATTTCACCACATCTTGTCGTCCAGTGGACGCAGCAATCCCCAACGCCTCACTGATAGTATAGTCGTCACTTTTATCAATCAGCAACTCTACTACTTGACAATGCCCACCTTCGGCAGCTTTAACTAAAGCCGGATTAGCATAAGCGTATCGGTCACTAAAGCCGCGGGTCATTAAAAATTGCACCACTTGAGCTTGCCCATTACTCGCTGCGGCTAGTAGCGATCGTCTCATACTGTAAGGTCTCTGAAGCAAATGCTCCAATACGGCTACATGTCCATTAGCAGCTGCAGCTTCAAGGGCTGGCTCGGCTTGTTCTCTTCTTACTTTTGGTAGTAGAAAATTAAGGATCGGAATGTGGCCACACTCTGCAGCTTTTACGATTTCTTCGGTTGGGTTGGCGATCAGTGGGTAAAACTCATAGAGCCACTGGAGTATCGTGAGATGGCAATTGGCCGCTGCGTTCAGGAATGCAGCACTAGAACAGCCTTCTGTTCTGCTGCTGTGCAGTAGTTGAAGTACTTTTAGTTGACCTATGGCTGCAGCGCCGTCCATTGCCTTGACAGTGTATGGACGAGAGGTTTCGTAAGCTTGAAGGACACGAGTCAAATGGTGACACACGGCGCTATCGATGGTCAGAGGCATGAGAAAGCTCGAAACGAGATCGAGAACGTGCGGAAGCGCTTGGAATGGAGCGTGAAGAGCGGAAGAGACGGCGAGGAGCGGACCAGGAGGCGTCATACTAGCGAACTGGTAGGAAGTTATTCTTCAGTTTGTTGAGGTCAAAAGTTGATGCTGCGAAGGAGCTGCTTGGAATTGGTATGTTGCGGACGGAGACCAGATAGAAACGCTCGATTTGTCAGCAACATTGTCAAAGCAGCAAAACCCTGACGGGAAGAGTCATTAAAGCGGGAGAGATCTTTTACTCGTCATGTCTTATAGAAATCGGTTTGTGATTGGCCGAGCTTGTTGAAGCGAGCAATGTAGTCAACCTAGGATGCAGTATACAAGCTACATGAAAGGTGGTCGACGTACGCCACATTATTCATTTCAAAGTAGATCTGCCAAGATCAAGACCCTCTTTTCTAAGATGAGATCAGAGGCATCGCTTGTATGCTGAAGCAGATTCACACGCTTGGATGTGAGTGACCTCCTTATACGATGAGACTTTCTTCGATACGGCGAGGTAAAACTCCTCCATCGTATGACGTTCGATTGAAAGTTTCGGAGTAAGACGATGATAAGATGAGGTGCCGAGCGAGAAGCGAGTCTGGGCGCTCTTGTTGTTTCCTGTGTCTACAACGTACATGCGAGCACACAACGAATCTACGTTGGCTAGCTTTATGAATTGCAAAAGCTGCAAAAAGTTTGCTTATAGAATCCAGGCACGTAGCAAGATAACAAATCTCTTTGGAGTAGCAGTCAAAACAAATGAAGATGGTATCTGAGATGCTAGTGAAGACGACTGAGATTCAAATGACCTACAAGACCATTCGGCATGATAAGTCTTTCTTAGCGAAGCTGTCGCGGATCAACTTTGTTGCTGCAACAGCAATTGAAGTTTCGCTATGAAACGCTGAATCATTCCCAGATTTTTTTGCCGTCATCGATGTCGACACGATCATATCTGTCATCAAGAACTCCCATGTGCATTGCTACATTGAACGTGAAAATGCTCGATGTTGGCACGGAATAAAAGGCTCACAAAGTCTGTCGATCTGAGCTATTACAACAATAGTGATACACAGAGCATCAACTATATTGCTTTGGCTTTCGCTCGACGTTCCACGTGCAATTGAGTTTCTTCAAGATGTTCTATCGAACGATATACACATGAAAACGATATCCGCGCTGTTCTTGCACTGAGTCTATACAAACGCGATCAGCATCGCCTGGTTCCTTCCTGTTACACGCGGGACAAGAATTGGCATAAACAGTGGCAGCAATAGCGTCGTCACCAATGTCGCGCTCCATTTTGTCTTGGTATGGATATAAGCTGGTAGGGTTGACATGTTGCTGCAGCGGTCGGCTTCTGTCTTGCTTCGCCGCGGCTTACACGCCTTCGAATAGATATCGAGGTGTGATATGTGGTCGTACCGATATTAAATGTGCACTATAGCAACTATTCTTTCATCGCGACAATTCTGCTCAGCACACGCCAGTGTAAAACAACATCGTCAACGCTCACTTATCGATAACATTTTCGCAATATGCTAACGAAATAGACGATCGTAACGTCTAAAACACCACTACAATTACGCCACTTGAAAAAACGCAAGTTTTATTGCTTTTTTCATTGTGCAGGTAATTTTACAACTAGCGGCAAATGTGTTCCTCTGCAGCGACTGGAGCCTACTTATAGTGATGTGTCTTTGCATGGAAATGCACATCGTTATGAATGTGATGTGGCGATATTGAATTGAATGTAACTAGTCGCATGAACGACGAATCGTAGTTTGGAATATGTTACTTCTACTTCGAAAGGTACTGAAATTTGCAAACTCAATCCGCCATTTTGATATTTTTCTTAGTCCTGTGACGAAGGCGAAGAGGAGTCGACCAGATCACGAATGTGCTCCCACTGCATCGAGTCTACATCTAGTAATTGCCACCGAAACTCGAATGGTCTAGACGCTGTTCGGTGACCAAGGTATCCCAGTCGACCGCAGTAGACATAAGGACCCTACGCGAATGTGAAGCAAACATTCAGCCAGGTGAGCAAGTACACCACAACGCCAATTTGACCAAACAAGCTACAAACCTGAACATGTCGGAGAAAAAGCAGCAACGGCTCACTTCTCTCCTCGTCTCTCTTATCGTAATACGACTCATCGAACCTCAGTCTTTCGTCTCCCCTCTTCATTCTGCTCAATCTCACTACCATTGGCGATTCTTCGTGCCACCGATTCTGGCCAAACCACTGAAAATACACCGCTCTCTGTCCATCCACCAAGTCTTCGTGACTAAAAACATTGTCATAAGGCGACTCGCTCTCGACATTCACGAACAACGCGACTGCATTCTTCCACGGCTGCACACCGCTCATCTTGGAAAACTTGGGAACAATGTCCGACGGACATAGTCCCTGCATCACCGTCTGCTTGCCGGCAGGCATCAGCTGCGTCCCCAAATACTTTGAATGGAAATCTCCAAACTGAATCTCAATCTGGGAACTCGATTCGTGACATCTCTTGCCCTTTTGAGTCGTCGTCGTCGTCAAAGCTGGGAGATGCATGAGAGGCAAGTCTAATAGCTTACAACCCTCTCTCTTTGCTCTCTTAGGGTGTGGTGGCAATGGTTTCAGTGACAATAATACCGATTCGGTCTTTGTCTCTCGATTTTCTGTAGCATTTGCGTGCAATTGACGCTGACGCAGCGACCTCCTCACAGGCTCCATAGCTTTTGTTTCCTTCTTGGTCCGAGCAATAGGAACCGCTCGTAGTGGGATCGCGGGGATGCCCAGCGCCTTCAGTTTCTGCTGATTCGTCTTGATGCGACGTTGACGCTTGACCTCATACTCGCTCAGCTCCATTGACGACAAGACTTTCGTTCATGACTGTAGCCATTATTGCGGTGCCTTGGTTAGAAACGCATTTCTAATCCAGTCCGCAATCATGCCAGCGTCCGCGTCCAAGATGCGACGGACGGTACTCTACCTCCGCCGCTACGTGGCGTCTCACTGTCTTTCATTATGGTATGTACACACACATACACATTCTATCTCTCTCTCTATCTCTCTATGTGTCTGTGTCTGTTTCCTCCTCTGTCGCTCTTCATACCATCAATGAGTGACCACAAAAAGACTCGACGTATTGATCAAAATGCCTCCAATGTCCTCACTTTTCTCGTGTGTGTAACGTCTTTATCAGCTGGGGAACGTATGCTTTGGGTCTCGTTTGGCTGTTGTTACACCCTGCAGTGACGATCACGACAGGTCATGAACGTCATTGACGTCTTGATTCGAGCTGTTGAAACACTAACGACACCTTTCGAGGACGTTTTAGGCGAGCTAAAGTGCCGAGGGACCTACATGTCCGAAAACGCGCTGCTGATCAGCCTCATGGAGGCACGAGTGAGTCATCAAGAGGCTCAATCAGCTCGTGCTTATCACCAGAAGCTACTCACCCTGCCAGGACTAATGTCTCGAGGCTGTGGAGACAACTGCTCGACGGTTGTAAACTGGATCGACACGCAGATGCGTGGTGTGGATCGGGTTGAAGCTTATCGTCAAGTGTTTCGGACAGATGCAGTCTCTCCTCCACGTACGAACATTTACGGCATTTTGCGAGCGTCGCCGTTGGCGGATGGCAAGGTACGAGATGCCGACGTGGCTGTCGGGACTTTGTGATTCCCGCTAATCTCTTGCGTATGGTTTAGGAAGCAATTGTGCTGGTGACGCACTATCGAAACGTTGGTGCGGATAGTGGGGACTACTCTGGGCTATCCATGGGACTGGCATTGCTCAAGTATCTGGCAAGAGCAAAGTGGTTAGCCAAAGACGTGGTGCTTCTGGTTGCTGACGGTGAGAAGATAGTGCGTTTGGTCGATATGGAGGCCACGTTACTAACTGTTGATACGGTGTTGACACGTAGATGGCGTTCTCGATGGAAGTGACGGATACGCGCCGGGGACTGAAGCCTGGCTGCAAGCGTATCATACGGATCCGGTCCAGAGCGGCTTGCGAGGTGGCTTGCCGATGCGCGCTGGCGTCATTCGCGCCGCAGTGAATCTGGAAACAATGATGGACTCGCATCAGATGGGGGCAGTCGGAATTTACACAGCTGGCATGAACGGCCAACTTCCGAACCTGGACCTCTTCAACACAGCAGTACGCGCGCTTGGCCAGCACCGCATTCCGACGATTTTGGATCGTGCTGAGGCGCAACAAACAAGCGAGCACAAACACGAGAGTTACATCTCATCGGCGCTGACTTTGGTGACAAGACTGAGCGCAAAGTACATGCCGGAAGAGTTGAAGCAAGGCACTTTCAACTACTTGACGCATCTCAAGAGTATGCTGAATTTCATGACAACGCTGGCGTCCGGTCCTTCAGGCCCCCACGCCAACTTCATCAGCTACAACATTGACAGTATCACGCTTTCGTTGACCAAGAGCCCGATTTCAGACGGTTTGCAACTTTCTACGCGCGAGGTGCTCCGATCAATCGAGATGGTGGTTCGTGCACTCAGCAACCTGGAAGAGAAACTCCATCAGTCGTTCTATCTCTATGTCCTCCCCAGCACGACGACTTTTGTTTCCGTGGGCGAATACTTCTACGCCGTGGCTTTGGTCGTCTCGCCTGCATTCGTTCACATGCTCTATTTGGCAAAGGAAACAACTGGAATGCGCATGGCGTTGGCGCTGGCAGTATTTTGTGTGGTTGAAGCGCTCTGCGTGCTCCTCCTGGCTGTAGTGTGCAAATATTTCGCCACTCCCACAGCTTTGCTGCAAACTTTGAGTCCAAGCCACGTGTCTGCTTCAAGATGGTTGGCGCTTGCACTTACAGTGTCCTTTGTACAAGCTTTGGTAATTGCAGTCATAATGCCTGCACTGCGTTCTATGACGGGCTTTACGGGCTGCGTGGAAATGTACGCGTGGAAGAAGAAAGTCGCAGCTTACGAAGCTGAGCAGCACCAGAAGCTGGCACAAGAATCTAAGGCAATTGTCAAGCGAGAGTTGACGGATGATATTCCGGAGTTGGACCCTGGCTGGCGCGCTATCAAGTTGATGACTATGGTGGTGCTTGTGTACGTTGTATGTCTTTTCTTTTGGAAGAATGTCCTGTTGGTTTGTGTGCGTCTCACCAACATGTTGAATGTGTGTCCAGGTATTCGCATTGCATTCTGGGTATTCTCAACTATCCGATGGCTCTCTTTGGCGCCATTCCAATGGTTCACTTCGCCCGTGTGGTCCCTTTCGCCACAGCAACACATGCCCGAAATGCTTTGAACGGTCTCTGGCTCTTTTTGTCGTCTCCACTCGTTCTCATTGTCTTGTTGAGCTGGAGTCGGCTAGGTACGCACACACGCACACACACACACTCTGTCTGGCTGATTCGACGTCAATGCAGTCGCTAATGTTGACTACTGTGCTCTGATGTAACAGACGTGATGGCTGGGCTCTTGTACGCTGTCGACAGCTTTGTCCATCGTATCAATTTGTTAGCATTGCCGTATATTTGTTGCATCTACACTTCCGTCCACACGTTGTCGCTAGCAGTTTGGATGTATCCTGTTCCGCCGAACACTTCAACATGGGAGACAAAAGCGAAACAGGAATGACGCAACAAGACGGGAGTCTCAAATCTTCCAATAGATGGCTGTCAACTAAATGGCTTCTTTCAAAATGGCTACTCGTCGATCAAT
>NQFO01004979.1:0-10548 GCA_003991265.1 Pseudoperonospora humuli | reverse complement strand
CATTCCTGAACGAAACATTGCCACCGTCATTGACTTTCTTGCCAGAACCTTTTGACGTGTTGTACTGCTGTATTTCTATCCTCCCAAGCGAAAAGCTGTCACACTGACAACAAAGGTCGATAACAACGAACACATACGAACATGCTAATACATCTCGGACGGGAATCATCAGTTTTGGCTTTTGTATAGCCAACGGTTTGCACTTTTTATTTTCTTCAGTTTGCATCAAGCATCACATGCAGTATTGCTACGGTCATGCCAAAGTTGATACCAAGTGCTTTGTCAAACGACTTGTTTTGGACGGAAGTTGATCTGCCGTATGTTCAAACGAGATGTACAGTCTAGTCTGTACTGGTTCGCCACATCACGTAGCTGCACTGACTGATGTGCACACACGCACGTGGTCTGTTACTCCTGGAAGCTCATCAAATTGCGATTTTAATTTATGCAGTCAATGCTATTTCGTGCATTTCTGCTCATGATGGTTTCGAAGATATTTCCTGACAGATCCGGCTATAATGGATTCCATAGAGCCGACGCAAGATCGGGCAGCTAGTGTACTAAGATGATTTCTGAAATGCTGTCGCTTTACAATCATCAACTTGACATTATATTCTCTGCTAAGTAATCTATGCACTCATGATCATTCTCCAGATACCCGGCAGTCAACGTAGCTTCTGGAAAGTTTTGCACGTAACACCGTGTACTGTACGAAGAATTTTAAAAATTTGTGGTAATCGGCGATGCCATAGCACGTTGAAACGCTCTGGAACTTGAGGAGACACATGCACCTGTCAACCTTGCGAAGCTACATTACTTTTTGTACGGCATCCAGCACTTGAGTCAATTATTGCATCTGTACTTTACCGGTGGATCTTTCTAGAGCCAATTCGAAACTTCGTTGCATCTCGTGCGCTTAGTTTGAAGATATCTATTAGCTTCGATTTATCTTCACGGGCGACCTAGTTACGAAGTTGTAAAGATGTTGCATGATCTCGATACGTATCTAGCCTTATGCCATCCAAATGAATAGGGAGATTCACAACGGCGTGCGAAGAAGCTTGAGTGGGAAATCCAAATAGACGCATGCAAGCTTCCACCGGAGAAATGTAGCGGCTCAGCAAATACTGATGAATCTCGTTTTCTTGGCGCTGCTCCGCTTCAATGGAGATCGTCGTCATATCGGCACCCTTGTAAACGTACTTGTGGATGTACTTGACAGCCTTGTTCGTAACACACGCCTCCACGTTGATGTGGCAGTCGAACTTCTACGACAGGCATGGGTTATACGGTATAACCCACTGGCTGATTTTTGCGTTATCCCATATAATTCCCTTGTAGGTCAGACTTTTGTTCTGAACGACGCCGACGTCTGTAGATTGGGTACTTATCCTCAACCATAACCATGCCGTCTGCTAATGGCCTGGGAAACTTCTTGGAGCACTTCCTGTTCTTCATACACAGACAATTGAAATTCTGCTGACCATACGACCCGTGCAACATATTTGAGATGACGGTGTCGTATAGAAGAGGGTGTGTCTCCTTGGACGGTAACTCTGCTGACGTCAACTTGTCGACGTCCTCCTCCGATGTTGGTTTGTCTTTTGGGCGCAGAATGAAAAAGATATGAGCATGCGGAAGACCACGGGTTTGGTACTCAACCAAGCGGCCACAATTTCTAGTAGACCTTCATCGAGGTCCTTGTTCAATGATTTGAGCTTTTGCATGAGCACATGCGCCACGATATCAGGTCCATCAAAGGCTATCGAACCAGACCTCATATTTTTCTTAATCTCGGGTCAATCGGGATTGTACTTCATAATGATGAAGCGATTCGGTGCATCTGTCTCTCAAACAATAGCCATTGCATCGAAAAAGCACTGGTACCTGTATCGAGGCCCGTCAGTAAACGTGGAAGCTTTGATAATCTTGTGCCAGATGTTTTCGGCTTCTGGCTCAGCTGACCCAGCTTCATCCTCGCATGTTTGTCATGTAGAACACATTGATGTGGGTGCCGCTTCTTCATTCGCAGTCACTCTATGGACATCGACAGATTAGTTTCTTAGCATATCGATAAGTTCTTGGAGTGTTTCCAGCCTATACTAAAGCTGTTTCTTCTCGATGAAGCGCAGATGCTCTAGTTCACACTTGGCCCACTGATCCACGCAATACTGCTGCGTCAAGCGTCCTCTTTACAGGATGAGGGACGCGCAAGGCTTGCGATCATGCAGAACGCAAGCCTCGCACTCCCGAAGAAAAACCGTGAAGGGCTAATGATTCCAGTCGTCAGGGTTGCCTATATAAGGAAGACATTATGTCTATCCAGGCTCGCCGTACGGAAAGAGAGGAGAGGGTACTGCAGCGGATCGTAGCCCTCTCTCGTTTTAAAGATACGCTTGAAGCCCCGTAAGCGCATACTTAATAGAATGCCCCTGTGTTGAGCCGCGCCTCGATCAATGACGATCGCTGCCACTTTGGAAGCAGTGAACGTGTTGTTAGTACCCGAGTTTGCATTCCGCGCCACATGCAAACGAAGTCTAAGGTCTTTATTCAGAGAAACTCATTAGGATGCAGCACCGGACTCTCTTAAGGCCTAGCTTTGCCGACTTTAAAGCTGCATGTAAAGTTTTCTATAGCTGCTTGGTAGGCTGGTCCAGCACGCTCAATCAAGAGACTTCGCGCGTTCAGAAACTGTTCAGTGTAGTCGCTGTGAGCTGTCAACACCTGGTCGGTCGATTCAACTATCGCCGGGTCCTGCCTAACCGTCGTTCGCATTCAGCTTGCCACGCGCGCGCTCATATCCGGATCGTTGATGTAAGCTTGCGCAAACATTAGACGTCGTTGAAGTGGCGGTAACAGCGATCCCATTCAATGATAGACAGATCCTTGTACATGAAAGCAGTACAATCTCCTTCTGGTAACACTCATCAACATTGAGAAAGCGAAATTACGAGGCTCCCATGGATGCGAATACAAAAGCGTAGCTGTAGGCTCGGATCGATTATTTGATCTCCGAGTCGTTTAAGCTTACTCGGAGCTTCGTGAGCAGAAGGAACTTTTACCACTTCCTTGCGACAGCAATTGACTTCCGTTTTTTCTGGAAATTTCCGTGCACCGCAATGCTGACAGATGTCAAAGGAAGATGGCGCTCCTGTGCAGTTGTGTTTCATGTTTTCGTAGGAGTTCGTTTATATGTCTGTGCGGATTGTACGGCATATAAAAGAACATTGTATGGTCGATTTATATGCGCTCAGTAACTCAGTTGGGAAGACGTGGCGCCGTTAACCCAAAGGTCACAGGTAGGGACAAAAGTTAAACCTTTGGGTCCTGGTGTTTGGGGTTCACTAGCACGGTTCTGCCAGATCGTGACGTCCCCCACGTTTATGACAGGGAGCGAAAACGACCAATGATTGGGCAATCGATTTGACTAGACATCAAGCACAGAGAATCCTAACGGTAGGAAGAATTTAGTCCATCAGGAAAAGGAACTAAACACATCATATATTCACTTTTGGTTTTACTACTTCGGCCTAAAGCCACATCTTCACCTGTAACGCTCACGTCAATCAACTACAGACACGTTTATATTTCATAACATCGTCAGTGTATCAGAAGAAATATATAAGGTTTGCTGGAAAACTAGAGGGATTTAAGCGCTTGGAGTAAGCCAGCATTTTTTGGTACTTCCGGGATCTTCGTCGAAACACTCAGCTTCTTTTCTTCGCTCGCCAACTTCTTCTGCCATGACATCACGTACGGCTTGTCAAGTTACCGCGTCTTGGATTCGTAAAACCTATTCTTCTTCTTATGTTAATACATTGCGTATGGCTTGTTGAGTGGCTATGGCTTGATCTTGTATGGCCTGCTTGTCTTTCGGTAAAAGAGTATTCCAAATGGCTAATATAGTATCTGTATATCAATCTTGTATTGTTCTCTTCTCTTTTCTGTCATGAAATGACGTATTGCACGTCGAGCTGCTGAGTATTGCTTTCGTATACCCTGTTGTGGCTCCGCATTATGTGCAACTTGTCAAGCTGCTGCATCTTGTCCAAGTATTACCTGCTGCGCTTCATTATCACTATTGCCCCTGCACGGATGGTGCACTTCAGCATCCCTTTCTCGTAGATGCACTTGCGGTGCACCCAAAAATCGAGCCCTTCGATTGGTCAGCCAAACGCGGCTTAGAATGCATTAGTGCTCTTCGATGTTTTCATACGCTATTGATCTTGACTTTAATGAGACTTTGATCGGTGCTCTTTTCTTCGGCACTTCCTCTCCACATCCACTACCCAAATACGCGCTAGCTGAAACGGCGTCATACTTGTCCGAGATCGCCTTCCTGTAGACCCCTGCTGGAAATTGTCATCTTTTGCACTTGTTAAAGATTCGATGCCTACCGCAAACTCAGTTTTGGCAGGCCTTAAGCTCGCAGCACTATCAGTCGAAGTACGAGTAGCCGCAGTGTTCTGTTTCGATGCGATCTCAACAGATTGCAAAGCATCAACCACTGGGGGAATTTAGTCCATATCCTCGTTGCACGGCCTCAGATGCAGCTGGGACTGAAGTCCTGGTGATTTGCTGCGTCACCTTGGTACTGCTGAAGCTGGATCCATATAGTTTTATTTTTTTTGTCGTCTCAGATTGCCAACTTCTGAATCGGACCAAAGCTGCACTGAGGCTCTTTATCCGCCTTTGCTTTGTAGCAGGTATTTCATCCCCTTGTGGTGCGGAATATGCGGCTCTGATGTTGTCTTAGCTTGCACCCTTGCGCGTTCTGGCCATTGCGTCTCAGGCTCGACTTGGGTATGCGAACTGCAGTTATTATATTCGTATCTACGCAGAACTCATAGTAATTATGTCCGTGTTAAAAACGCGGATATAATAGATCAATCTGTAGTTATATCCAATTTAGCAAGGCATACATATACTTATTATGTATACCAAATATAGGGATGTCGCGTTTGACAGAAGGATGGAGTAACTTGCTTCCAGCGAGATATAGAACGCAAGCTTCCTACTGAAGTTACTTATGGGGATCAACTAAGCTACGATCTATGAGGCATTTGTAGCCTCCTAGCCTCTCTATCCAACGTAAAAATTCTGCTCCATTTCAACTCGATGATGCTTAATCTAAAATGAAGGCAATAACAAACATTAACAGGTAGAGTGCTGGAGCTAATATTAAGCGCGGATGTTTAGCCAAATTTTAAGCGCTTTGATTTAGTATAAGCTTTAATAAAGCTCGGCAGTAAAGCTAAAGCCCAAGGGGTTTAATTAAGCTTATAACGGGTCGTTTGGGCTCAGAAAGTGCGGGTTCCGCATAACTTTGATTTCAAATGCGAACAGTGTTATTTTTGTAATATCGCGGAAGTATTATGCAGTCAACAGGATAGTTGCAGCTGCTTGATAGATGAGTAATACATAAGCAACACTAATTAAAGATGCCAAAACTCAGGACCAAGCAGCAAGAAAGGGGTGTAACTAAATGACAGACAGGTTACAATATTACTCACCGCTAAACCTGCACTTTGGGCGCTCGCTACGCTGGCGCTTGGATATGGTTGATCCCAGCTATTGAGGCTATGAATTGTTCATGAAAACACACGTAGAAGTCATATTGTATGAAGTTGTGTGTAAAATGTAAAATTGATATATGGACATGAATTATGTTATGGTCCTGCTGCCAAGCTTAGATGTTGAAGATCTACCGATAGACGACGTTCTTGGTGTGCATGCTTCTATCGTCTTTGATGGACTCTCGGTTCATAGAAATCTTGATCGCCTCGCTTGAAGTCACCCCGGACAACGATACATACAATTGTCTATGGGCGAACACCGATGACTCCAGGTAGATTTCTACATGATGAATCGACTGTTCCTGAGGCTTTCGATCGTTATCACAGACGCAGGAGCGACTTGAAACTGCTTTTGTTGAAACTTGAGCGGAAACGTTTTGTCGTTATCTTCATTGTAGAAGATGATACGCAGGATGAATATTCTCTTTCCTTTGAATGGCCCCAAGATGATAGTAGCTTCGATCCTACGCTCGCGTAGTGACACCACTCGAAATCATGTTCCGTTACACATCCTGCATCGCTGTTCAAGTTGCGGATCATGATGACTGAATATTCAGCTTTTAGAACGATCCGGTGGGGCGAAAAACCGGAGAAGGTGAGCGAGTTCAGAAATTCAGGCTCATACATGCTGGGATCTGCAACAGCTTCGAGGCTGTCAGCTGTAAGGTAATACATGGTCTCTTGATAGACGCTCCACCACCATGTCGCTGACTCGTTGCACGCTTGCATTCGTTAGCGCCAAAGTGGCTCACTCAACGAAGTATTCATCCGACAAAGCAATACATTTATTTCCTGTTTGTACCAGCATTCTTCCCTTTGTCGATTCAACTGGACATTTCAACACGATCGACACTGAGTGCTGTCGTTTGTATCTTGTTTTCATCACGGCTTAGAGCATCAAGGTTTGCATTGGCTGTCGCCAGCAGCCCCTGGATACATCGCGTTAATTAGTGCGCTGCACTACGCTTTCGGCGGCATCCAGATCGATAGAAGATTTGCTTGTGGGAAGAAGACAGAAGGCTAGAGCGGCTTTCAAATTTTCGTCCTCCAGTCTCTCACGCGGCTGTATCTCAGAAATGATGCACATATCACATGAAAGATAATTGTAAGAGGGCGCTGTTTACAACAGTCCCTCAAACACGGCTCACACGCTTGTGCGTATGGAGGAAGCGTCCCCGACTTGGAGGGAAGAAGAAGACTTGCTCCTTAGGAGGTAAATTTGCAACTGAATTAAATGCTGTTTGGTTCCTGTCGCTACTACGAATTAACCTCAAGGGCTCCTAGAGGTTTTATGAATAAAACCTACACATGCAGAGATAGAACCTACTTAACTGATATATAGAACCTTGGGTACGCTTGAAGTTCAACCTAGGGAACTTGGACTTGAACTTGAACTAGAACTAGAACTAGAACTTTCGTGGAAAGTTCCTTGTGAAGTGATTGGCTCGCGCCATCACTTCAACCCGCAGTGACACGTCGTATGCGTCACGAGCAAAGTCCCCAAAGCAGGAACCATCATTCTGCACTGATTAGTACAGAGAACTTTTGTGACGTCATCAGATGACGTCACACGTGCATGCAGGGACCTATTGTATTGTAATCCCTTTGGCTTTTGCCTCTGCAATGCACTCTGAAGGTGGTGCGTGACACACACGATCTGGGAAACAGATCCACCTTCATTTAATGGCTTATTAAAGCCCATTACAATAGTTCTCACTGATATTAGCGCTGATCGGGTAGCGACCCTCTCCAATCTGAGGTAAGAAGTCCGAAAACTCGGCCAGCTCAGCAGCGCTTGCCGGGTTTGTGCTGTCCAAACACGCATGTTCTCAGTCAAATGCACTTGTTGTAGACGGGCCAACAGTGCAGAAGACTTGAAGCAAGTTTTCAGCGTTTCCGCTCGAGTTGCATCCTTGAGCGCAGGCAAGATCTGTCGGTGATCTTCACTTATAACCATCACCTTACCCCCGAATGGCTCCAGCTCGTTCTTCATGATGTATCGAAAACGACCGATCCAAAGCCTCGAAACTCGCTCGATTCAGCATAGGTGCCTCGATCAAGATGGTCTAGCTCGCCTTCCATATAAGCTCTGATTTTGGACTCTGCCACGAGAGACTGCTTGTTGAAAACTCCGACAGCTTGAGCGGGATCGGAAACGTGAAATGAGCGGTGTGGCCTCCTGTCAACAATGCGGCTGCAATTCCGCTGGAGGCCACAACTATGGCCACTTTTGTTTGCAGACGAACATGAGCAAGTATCTGCTCGAGCAAGAACGATTTACTGAAGAACAGCTACGATTTATGCGATTAGGTTGAAAAGTATTTTTGCTTTCTGTGATAAGCTGGTTTTTGTACTAAAATAGTCTATTTTTGTTTTAATTGAGCATAAAACTCTTTGATAGAATTTAAAAATAAGTAATTGTAGCAATTGTTCAACAACCATCGAATTATAAGTCTGGTGCTCTACAAATTGTAGACGATAATTCTATATATTCTATGATACCTGGTTACATATTCTATATTTCTACAGCGTCAACTTACTACATAAGGCACTCCGACCAAATGGAGCTTCGATAACATGGTTAATTTATTTGCTTACTCTGTGCGATTTTAATCTACAAGCCTTGAAGTCGTCTCATTGTCATCTAATTTTAACGCCGCTTTTTCTTGCGCAACCACGTCCAAAGAGCCGGCTAAATCGCGAGCGATTCCAACCAATACGTCGCTGCATGCACTAAGATCCGGAAGACCGTACATGCTCAACGTACTTCTACTTGAAAGCAGTCACTAAACGAGCCACTTCAGAGATTTATAATTTGCCATCTGCAAGCAAACATTTTCATCGCACTCGTGCGCTCCTGTCCTTCAAGGTATTGATGAAATTATCTGACAGATTTGTTGTTAAGCGATTCCATAAAGCCGATGCATGATCGGGTTTCAAATATTATATAGACTCAAAAACAGTACGTGAATCTGATTCGGCTTCGAAACCCTTTTACGTGCGAATCTATACACGTTCCAAATAAGTCCGATTTCAAATGTTGCTGTCGACAGGATAGTTCCAGCTGCTAGGATGGGCGGGTGAGTAGCGTGCGTAAGCATCACTAATATGGATAATATAAAAAGTTAAAACAGCAGGATAGGGGTAAGCGACAGACATAGAGCCAGAGAAATTACAATCTTACAAAACTGTAGACCAACAACATCGACAGCTTTCATTCCGCAATGGTGCCAATTCTTAAGAGCAGCAAGCGGTCACAGCAGCTGCAGCTCTGGAAGCGCGCGGTGATTATCAGCGGCATTTTCTTCCTGCTTTTGATGCTATGGGCACAGCACGTCATCCTCACGAGTAAAATGGATAGTGTTCCGGCCCACATTGGCAAGCTGCATGACGCTACGACGGACACCAAAGACAATGAGCAGGCGCATCTTAGGGACAATAAGCACTTACCAGTGCAGACATCAGCTGAGAATGGTGCAGCCAACTACGCTGTCAAGAAGCANAAAGGGACAGACTACGACGCAGCGAGAGAAACACCGGCGCACGAACACGTGGCAAGCGTGGCAGACCCTAACAAGATCACCACTACTGTGCTTTCGGATGAGCAAGAAAATCGGCGTCTAGCTGTGCGCAAGGCCATGAAATTTGCTTGGGAAAACTATGAGGAGCACGCGTTTGGAGGGGACGAAGTAGACCCGAAGAATGGCATGAATCGCAGCGACGTCTGGGGCGACATCGCCTGCTCGCTGGTCGATGGCATCGATACGCTCTGGATTATGGACCTAAAAGACGAGTTTCGCCGTGCTCGAGATTACGTGGCCAACCAGCTCGATTTTTCGCATTTGGGACGCGATGGCAAAAAAATATCCGTTTTCGAGACCATCATCCGCGAAGTAGGTGGTCTCTTGAGCGCATTTGATCTCTCTGGCGATGTGGTTTTCAAGCAAAAAGCCAAGGAACTCATGGACCTGCTCACACCTGCTTTTGATGAGAAAGATGGTGTATTCTATACCCTCTTTAATCCGTCCACAAAGGAGAAATCCTTTGCTACATGGGCTGGTAATCGGTAAGCGTTGAATTTTCTGGTCGTGTTTGATGCGAACCTGTTCATGACCATCTTGTGCTGCAGGGCTCACATCGCTGACATTGGCACTCTCCAGCTTGAGACACGATACCTGTCCGACATCACAGGAGACCCAAAATATGCTAAAATGGTGTGGTAGAAAACTCAGTAGATTTATCTGTACAACGATAAGCTCACGCTTTTATTTTGCAACACAGGGCGATGCATTCTACCATATCGTGAAGCGCGAGGGATCTTTCAACAAAACGGGCTTATTTCCAGTACACTTTGACGTCGCCAGCGGCAAGTTTGCACAGTACAGCTCTCTTACACTCGGCGCTCTGGGCGACTCTTTCTACGAGTATTTGCTGAAAGTGTACATATACAGCGGCAAGCGCAAAGAGGACGAGTACATCCACGAGCTTTATGACGATGCAATGAGGGGCATGGAGGAGCACCTGCTGTTTTTCTCCACCCCAGACGACCTCTACTTCTTGGAAGAAAAAAGAGTGCCGTCATTAGCGGTGCGTGGCTCGAGTGCTTTTTGTTTAGAGTGCAGTTTCTGAAGCTGTATCGTTGTGCAGGCTGTTCAACGCATGGACCACTTTGTCTGCTTCGTTCCAGGTTTGCTGGCACTGGGTACACTATTTGAGACAGAAGACCACGCAAAAAACGACAAGCACCTCGAGTTAGCAGAAAAGCTCATGGAAACCTGCTATCAGTTATATCACCGCCAGCCGACCGGGTTGTCTCCCGATGTTGTGAGCTTCCCCAAGATGCAAGCCGTTAATCCCAAATACCACCTTCGACCGGAGACTATCGAGAGTCTCTTCTATCTATACCGCGTCACCAAGAATCCCAAATATCGCGAGTTTGGCTGGGAGATTTTCGAGGCGCTGGAAACCCACG
>NQFO01004975.1:0-31902 GCA_003991265.1 Pseudoperonospora humuli | reverse complement strand
TGGCGATCATGCTCACTAGTGCCGTCTTGATGGCTCCACTCAGCTCGTCCACCACCTTGCCGCCCTTGAACACCTTGAAACAAGGCAACGACGACACGTCAAACTCATCCGTCACGCTCTGCAGACACAATAACGAAGACACAGTCACTCTCATTACTGCATGTCCGACATTACACAAATTGCAGCAGCATATCGAAAACAAACGATGCTACTGCCGACGAGCAAATCGACATAACCCCACACTATAGCCTACAGAATGCCCAGAGTGAGAGTCTTGCGTCTTACCTCGAGTTCATCGACGTCCACACGCGCGAACACTGTAGCAGGATATCGGCCACTCAGCTCCTCAAAGAACGGAGCGATCTCCACGCACGGCTTGCACCACGTAGCCCAGAAGTCCACCACCAACTGCCAGCAGCCGAAACAATCAACAAGCACAGCATGAGTTGACGTCAGAACTTGAACAGACATCGTGCACGTCAATTCGTATCCGAGGCCGCAGACTGGGTGGGGCCCATGCACGAAGACACATACTACACGCAAGGTGCCTTCACGTATCTATGGTCTGCTTGTGAAGCATATGCACTAGCACGTACCGTATTGCTTGATTCCTGATTTTGCTGTACAAGCTGCTTCCACTGCATCTCCGACGTCACTGTCGTCACATGTGGCTTACGCTGACGCAGTCCGTCAGTCGCCATGACATCAGCTTTCGTCACGACTGGCTTCTCATCCTCAGCCAATTCCACCTCCACATAATGTTTCTGGATACGAGTCTCCAGTCCATTTTTGTCTGCACCGCGCATCTCATCGCATTTGACACCACTACGGAAGAACTGAAATGTCGGCATGGCTGACACATCGCAGTTCTTGGCCACTGTCTTCAGCTCATCCACGTCCACTTTCAGGAAGATCGTGCACGGATACTTGGCGCTTAATTCATGAAACACAGGGCTGATGTAGCGACAAGGGCCGCACCAGGTGGCCGAAAAGTCCACGACCACCGATTGCTTGGTCTTCTTGCCCTTCCCAACAAGTTCCTTGAACTGCTGCTCTGACGTCACATGGATCACGCGGCTCTACGAAACAAAGGTACGATACATCAATACAAAAGTCCAGTCATTCATGCAAGTGCGTCATTGGCCACGGACATTTTCCGGGATCTTGTCGTCGTTCTGACCCAGCATGTTCTTGCGGAACCAATTCCAGAAACCCTGGAGCATCATGAGCGCGAAGGGCAGCAACGCGTACACGGGGATGCAGAAACCTCCAATACAGATCTAAAGCACATGGTCCATTCGTATTGAGCATTGTGAACCTAATAAAGTGGACTAGACACCGACAACTTACTGTCATCGCCATTGTGTCGTTAGTGTCTTGAAAAGTGAGATGTTCACGATGTCAGTGCATCGTTTTGATTGGTGGTAAATCAAATCGTATCTAGCTGGTCACTCGTTCTTATAAGGAGAGTTTCAATGTGGTCACATCAAATGTATCCATCTCATTCGCCATGGCAAGCACGAAGATGGAGACGTTGCGCACTGAGGGCAACGCGTTTTTCAGTGCCAAGGACTTCAAATCGGCCGTAGCTAAGTATACTGAAGGTCTATCAGCTGCTCCGTCGTCTTCTGGTCTCATAGGTGATGAGTTGAAGGCGGTAGAAGCTCAGCGTGTCTTGCTATGGAGCAATCGCGCCGCTTGTCTCCTACAGCTCGAAGACTTTGCCCAAGCCGAGAAAGACTGCACGATGGCACTGGCAATCGAGCCGGACAATAGCAAGGCCCGATATCGTAGAGCTCAAGCACTCATGGGGATGGGGAAACTGACGCAAGCTTTCCGAGATGTGCACTTGGTGCTGCAGCATGCGCCGAGCAACAAAGCAGCGGCTGCATTGGCTCGAAAGATCCAGGAGCAAGTGAGAGAAGACGTTCATGGCGTACAAAAGGCACTGGACACTATTGTGAGTGGAATACAAGGGGAAACGGGTGATTCAGGGCTCAAGGAGGTGCTGCAGGAGCAGGAAAAGACCGTGGAAGCACTGCAGTACCTGGAGATGAAGAGTGTTAAGGAGATGGTGAGCTTACCAGAGGAGATTGCAAAGAGAGAAGGATTAGCGGTACTCTGGCGAGCTGTTGTTAAGCTAGTGAAGCTGAGCGAGAGCGAAGAAGAGGCAAAGGAAAAGATGCTGAGCATCTTGTCGCACGTGGTGTCGTTGCTGTCGATTTTGGCGTCTGCGTCAATGGAAATGGCGGGAAAAGTGTTTGAAACGAGTACTGAGGCACTGGACAAGCTGCTCGAGCTGTTGCATGCTGAGATTGCGCTGGAGTATGCGACCAAGTCGTCTGAGAAGAAGCATATGCCAGTTCGAGGACGCAAGGTGATTATTCGGTTAGCGGCGTTTATTTTCAAGTATCCATTGATCGAAGCAAAGTCAGAGGATGATGCGTGTGTCCGTCGGGTGATGAATGGTGTGCTAGACGGATTGCGTAGTCGTGAACGCTTGCTACAGGTTGCAGCGTTAGACGGTCTGCTTCACTTTATCTCTGTGCTGGGCGGCAAGACTTCGATCGTAGCGAATAATGACGACAGCACGGCACAGCAATTAAAGGCGCGGGTTGCCGTGCTTGCACAAGAGCTTGGATTGTTCTCGTTGCTGCATAGTGCCGCATCCAGTGCTTTGCCTGGCTTTGAAGCCATGGTGAATAATGCTGAAGCTCAGGATTCAGAGTTGACGTCAGTGCTACTAAGCCGTCTTCCACTCGTATTTACCCAATGCCTTTCGCTTTTTGAGGGCGATGATGTGATGCTGAAGAAAATGGTGCGTGACTGGTGTGTATCTCCGGTGCTAGCAGCGCGATCGACGAATCGTATGCAGCTTGCTGAAGGCTCTTCTTCGTGTCTGCTGCTGTCGGCTCTTTTCCTTTCAAACTCAAAACTTGCACTCTGGGCGGTGCAGCAAACTGGAAATGATGGCACGGCGTTCCTCACGCGGCTGCACGAGTTCTTAGCTGCGTCGCGAACATTTGATGACGCAAAGGCACACACTCGGCAATTGCAGGAAATTTGGGTTGACTGTGTGGCTAGCATTTGTGGAGTCGAGCATGGACCTGCCTGTGTCCCGCCTGCATTAAGAATCGAGATCTATCGCATGCTGCAGGCATCGTTGGATGAAGATAGCGACTTGATGCTTCGAGCCAGCGCGTTGAGTATCCTCGTAAAACTTGGTATCGTTGAGAAAACGCTCGAGATGCCGTCTGAAAACGGGCAATTTCTGATGGATAACGTGTTTGAAGTACTCGCAAGGGCGGAAGCTGTGGAAAGCAAACATAGAGAGGTGGAAACGACAGACCAGACGAAGGACAAGACAACGAAACAGGTTCCTAGATCGCTGTTGTACTGGAGTGGTGTTTCTCCTAAAGAGCGTGGTATTGAAGCGCTGTCGTACCTGATCACGTACACGCCCGTGAAGGACGCTTTTGTGAAGCATCCGGAGGCTGTGACTAGTGTCTTTCGGGTCGAATTTCCCAGCACAAAAGACTCGAGTACTGGAATGCAAGCAAGTGCTAGTTTCAGGTCAAACGTTTACTATGGCATTGGGTACATTTTGCATCACGTCTTGACATCCGAGGCTGCTATCAAGCGAAAGCAAATGGAAGGCATGGAGATGACAGCAGACCAATACGAAGAGCTGCAAAAGGCTCTGAAGCAGAAGTCCGTGCTTGAGGATGGAGATACCTCTGAGTGCGTGGAGGCCCGTGTCTCGCGTCTTGCTGCGTCACGTGATGTGCTGACAACACTTGTGCAGCTTTTAAAGCTGTCGACTACCAAATCGGAAAACATCATGGAGATGGCAACACTTAGTGCATTGCATGCCGCTGAAGTCTCGTCGGTGCGCGGTAATCTGGTGCAATGTGGAGTCTTCCAAGCACTGATCCCATTGTCGTTGCACCACATTGCGATGGCAAAGACCAAAGGTGGAAAAGCCTCCAAAGATCCTTCACAGCTTCATGGCACCAAGATCTCGAATGCTGCCGGTCAAGCAATGGCCAAAATCCTGATCAGTACGAACCCAAACCTGATTCCATCGTCGTCGCTGTTTTCATCCATTCGACCGCTGCTAGATCTGTGCAAGGGCGACCAACAGCTGCTGCAGTTTGAAGCTCTCATGGCTCTTACCAACATTGCGAGTGTTTCCGAAGAAACAAAGGCGCGTATTGTAGGTGAACCGCAAGGTTTGTCAACACTGCAATACTTGCAGTTCTCCGAACACGAGCTTGTTCGTCGTGCGGCCACTGAAGCCATTTGCAATCTACTTCCAAACGATAAGGTAATCAAGCAGATTTTTACCAATGAAGAAAAGATCCGTCTCTGGGTCGCGTTTGCGTCTCTCGAGGACGAAGCGGAAGATTTCGAGACGGCTCGAGCTGCTGGCGGTGCACTAGCGATGGTGTCTCAAGTTCCACAGGTAAGCTGGGTGTTAATGCGTCAAGGTGGACTCAAAGCTTTCAGCAAGATCATTGAAGACGGAAGCAACGTGGAAACGCAACATCGAGCCTTGTTTGGACTGCAAAACATGCTTGAAACGCTCAGTGGAGCAGCAAAAGATGAGGAAAAGACCCAAGAACGGGAAAAGTTCATTGAGGAAGTGAAGCAACACAGCCGCACATTGAAGCAAAAGCTGGTCGGACACTGCGGTAATGCTCAGCTCAAGGACGCAGCTCAAGCGTGTCTTGCAGCGTTGGAGCAAGTCATTCGCTAGCTCATTCGACGAAGCAGAGAGCGCAGGTGGAGCAGGCTGCTTTATTGTCGTATTTGCGAATATATGTTCTTTTGCTCTTATACGCACTCAATGTTCTAGTTTGACAGCGGACGGTGAAATTGCCGCACCGTAGACCGTCACAATGCAATAGATGGTACTGTTCTCCCATAAGACTGTGCAGTAGCCGTCCATAGTCGGATCCCAGAAGCAAGCAGCCGACATTGTCATCCCCGCTCCAGTCTTTTGCATGATGAAGCACGTGACTGCATACTTGAAGGGTTTATTGAGATTCTGCAGCCCTGTGAGGACATTGGCCACCAAGGTATTGGACCAATCCATGACCTTCTTTCGGTTGTACACAGTGTCCTTTAAGGTCGTCTCGATTGCCTGCAAAAAAACGTTTTAATGGTCAATTTCGCATGTTTCATACCGTCCAAACCCAACAATACCGTCTTGGCGATCGGTAGCACGTCTTCCTGTGCAAATTCACTCTAGATATAACCAGCACCACATGAATCCTTCTCGTACTTATTAATTACTGAGCCATATCCACATAAAGAGCAGTCGCTTTACCTCGTTCGTGTCCATGATCAATCAATATACGTCTGCTCAAAGGATACGTCGTTTCGTGTTTTGATTACACCAAGTGAACACCAACTTTTGGTTTTGTCCTAAGAAACGCCTCATGTCATGAGAGGGTCCACCCGCTAAGTGGGACCGTAGACATCGGACAAATCAATAAATACATATTCTCCCCTCTTCGTGACAGCGCAGACAATCATGAGTGACGACTCGATCGCTGTGCAGCGGCTACGACAAGAGCGCAAGAATTGGCGACGGGATCACCCGGCGGGCTTCTGGGCTCGTCCTATTGCCAATGATGATGGGTCACTGAACCTCATGATGTGGCACGCGGGCATCCCAGGGAAGGCCGGCACGGACTGGGAGGGCGGCGTGTTCAAGATGTCACTGAGCTTCTCCGAAGACTACCCGAGCAAGCCGCCGCTCGTCAAGTTTACCCCACCTTTGTACCATCCGAACGTGTATCCGTCTGGCACAGTCTGTTTGAGCATTTTGAACGAGGACAAGGATTGGAAGCCCAGTGTAACCATCAAACAGATCCTTAAAGGCGTGCAAGATTTACTGGACCAACCCAATATGGCTGACCCGGCCCAAAGAGAGCCGTATATGGACCTCAAGAATGACCCGGAACTCTACAAACGTAAGGTGCGTCAATTGGCACTCAAGAACCGAGAGAGCTAGAGGTGGAGAGAGTACAGGATGGATAGCAAAGAACTTACGAGAGAAGGTGAGCGTAATACTACACGTAAGTTGACTACGTTGATGTGAAGGAGTTAATCGTGTCTTGTTCAAAAGCAAAAGAACATACGACGACGCGCACTAGACGTAAGTCGAGGTACACAACGTCGCTGAGTCTCCTTCGAATCCGTTGACAGCTCTAGTCCTTCTTAAGGGCGAACATCTCTCTATCAATACCAGAAGCCTTGATAGTCAAAATCTCCACACCGTCACCCGTGTAAATATCTCTCTGCACCCCAAAGCAACCACAAATCAACACACACACACACTATCAGTAACAACACAACAAAATCCAGCACACTCTCATCATTGACGCACTTCTCCCGCCGTAATGAATGCGTCCTTGATGATGTCTTTGGTTTCCTGCAGCGTCAGTGTCTTCTTCGGGTCCGATCGAGTGTCGTGTTCCACCAAATTGTCAAGTAACGGGATCATCAAATGGCCTCCAGATCCCTGCGCCGCACGCGACACCCGGTCGTACGACCCAATGGCATCGTACGTGTACACAGCTCCCTTTCCTTTCTCATCAATGCCACAAAGAATGCAGAATGCATAGTACGGAAAAAAGCGTCGCGAGTACAGTGTGTTCATGAGCAGCTGGGACATGGCGCTCGAGCTCATGGACGTCTCGTTGTCGTGTTGGTACATCTGCGCGCGAGTACTTAGCACACCACGCAGCTGAATGATGTCATTGTGTGACCCAGGACATCCCAGCACTGTCGTGGGTGTCAATTCGTGTAGCTTGCTCTCGTTGCGGCTTAGCACCGAGTAACCCGTACTTAAGCGTGTATCTCCTGCCACCACGACAAAGTCTTCGCCCGCAATGGCTAGCACAGTGCCACCGTTGAAGTCATACGGCTCCCAGTTGGCACGTGCCTGCTCATGGACACCTTCAGCCTGCACATCGTGCAGTTCCAGCTTAGCATCACCGCTAGTCGTCCACGCTACAGCCTCCGCTATACGAGCCATGGTCTGTCCGCTCGATCTTTCTTAAAGATTTTGTCTTCTTCATCAGAGGGGGAGACAGCGGCAGTTCTACCGGCTCAAATCAGTATACCGCGCGATACTCCTCGGTATACCGATCTCATCAGCTTCATTTTGTCTGGCCGTGCTGCACCCTCAAGACCTGGAAGGACGACACTTCCCTCTCGTATTTGCATCACCATTCATCCATCCAACGGATTAACGAGTCGACAAAATGGAGCGTGAGCCGTGTCCCTTCCGAATCGTCGAAGATGCGGGTGGAGGTTTCGTGCTGGGTGCCGTGTTTGGCTCGGGCTGGTATACGTTCAAAGGCGCACGCAACTCGCCATCGGGCCAACGTTTCCGTGGTGCTATCTACAATGCAAAGATGCGAACGCCTGTGTTAGCTGGTGGATTTGCTGTGTGGGGATTGCTCTTCTCGTCCTTTGATTGCTCGTTCGAGGCACTACGACGAAAGGAAGATCCGTGGAATTCCATCTTGGCTGGCGCGGCCACGGGTGGTGCGCTTGCTGCTCGCGCAGGCCCGCGAGCTGCTGCAGGTCAAGCCCTAATTGGTGGTGTACTACTGGCTGCGATTGAGGGAGTGAGCATCATGGTGAACGAGTGGTTCGCACCGCAGCCCGACCAGGGCATAGCTGGCGACATGTTGGGCAATTCGGAACTGGACGAGCAAAAGCTAGCGCCGCCGTCATTCTAAGACGGTCGTGGTTGGCGGCTTGTGTTTGTTATATAGGAACTACTGTTGGGGCCACAACATGTTGCTGCCCTCCTTAATTATAGGAAGGACCTGCGTCTCTGGGTCGATAGGATCTAGACCGAGGATACATAGACAAAAGATGGAGTGAGGTGGAGGATATCCGCCAGTGGACGCAGCTAGAAGTGGAAATGTGAGCAGCTTGCGGAGGACGAAGTGCACGAGGAAAGACGGCGAGAAAAGCGGACGTGTCGACAATGACAGAGACTGAGAGAGACAGCAATAACCGGACGCGGGCAATGTAATCTTAGACGCTTCAACGAGCTTGATCTTCTGGCGGAATTCCTTAGTTTGTGTGTCTTTTCTGTTGTTGGTGCAATAGCGCAAATGATTGCGTGGTAGCAATAACTTGACGTTCGTCTTCGTCACTGCGTTATTTCGGTCAAGCAAGTCCCTTGTTTGCAGTCATGCAACGTTCGGCAAGAAAAGCTCAAAGAAACGCACAAAGTGCTACTGAAACGGACCTAGAGAAGAGGAATCCGCTCGCTCCTTGACGCGGGGAGAGCAATTGCATTTGTTGTGTTTGTGTCTACGCAGAAAGACTGATTGACTTGGTTCAAGAGTACTGAGACGCAAGATGGCAGAGATCAGCTACTATGACGCGGACCTGAGCGACGCAATCGTGAAACTCAACGACATCATGGGCAAAGTTGCCAAGGCGCCACCTGGCGTTCGACCCGAGGTACTCGTGCGCGCTTCTTCTCTGCATGTACATAACGAACGCCTGTCTAATCATGACAATGCCTAGATGCTCGCAATGGCTGACGTGAAGCTCAAGGAGATGGTTGAGCTCAAGAAGGGGTTTCAATTGGCACTACGACAGGCGCCACGTGACCAAGTCGCTGCCTATCGTGAGGTTTGTGCGCATAGCTTGACGTTTCTTTTCAATCTTCGACGACATGTTGCGCTAACAGTCAAGTGTGAACTTAGAAATTTGAAGAGCACTTTGCACGTGTGGAGGAGCTCTCGAGTGAATTTCGCTGGGCCAAGGCAGAACAGCAACGGAATGGACTCTTTGGTGATCGAACTACCGCCACCACTGCTGGAGCTCGAGGACTGAATGGACTGGGAAACAAGGACGTCCTTGATAAAACGGTGGAGATTCAATCCAAGACTGAACAAAGTCTCATGAGCACGGCAAAGATGATTGAGCAATCGAAAGATGTGGCAGCAGCGACCGCGGAGATGCTACGCAGTCAACGTGAACACATTGTTGAGATTACCGACACTGTCATGGGAATTGAGGATAGTTTGCAGCGTGCTGATAAGCTCATTCGTTCCTTCGCACGACGCATGGCTACCGACCGAGTTATTTTGCTACTCACTTTCCTCGTGATTGTCGGCATTGCTGTGATCATTGGATACAAGGCCGTGAATCCTAACGACACGACCTTCTACGTGCCAGACGAAGTCACTCCACCAGATCCGACAGTACTTTACAACACTACTATCGACGCCATTAACAAAACACTCAGCTTGTGAAACAAAGTCCTTTTCGTCGATGACTTGTAGTAGCCCCCTTCCAGCCTCAAATGCCCTCACTTTCTCGTGAGCTAATGTAGAATTTCAAGCATAGATTACTTCTCTCATTAGCCCCATCAGCATTAAACTAAGAGCTCTCATCGTCAGACCGTGACACATCGGAATCCGACTCTTCTTGATCCGATTCGTCTTGGCTAGAGTCACTGTCTTCTTCCTCCTGCGACTCCTTTGATACATCGTCGTCTTCTTCCGACTCGACTTGCAAAAACTCTTTGAGCTGATACAAACACTGAAGCTTGGCACGATGACCTGCTTTTTGAACATGCATAGCATCCAGCGTCTTGTCATGAAGTCCACCAATGCCAAGCAAGAAGTTTGCGTCGTCAAATCCTTCATTGAAAAAGTTTGGCGCGTATTCCACGAGTCCGATGCTGGCCAACCAGCTCACAAGTTGAGTACGATGAGACGCTCGAGTAGCATGATCAAGTAGAAGAGTTTGGATACTAGAAAGCCCGAGCTCCTTTGCTAAATCCAGTGGTGACGTTCCGTTCTTTCAATACAAGCAACAGATATTGATGAGTCATGAGGCATCCTTCAAGTCCCCTCCATTGATTAAACAAGTACCTTGGACGCCAGGTGCTCGATATTGACATCATCTAATAGCAGCTTCACAATAGCTTCATTGCCTTGTAGAATCGCCAAGTGGAGTGGGGTGCACCCCATTTGATCGTCGACTACATTCACGTTTGTAGATTGTGACGCACTTAACAATAAGTTGACAATAACTTCGTGCTCGAATCGTACAGCGAGATGTAATGGAGAATGTGCGAATAGCGTCTACAGGTAGTCCAATAAGTCCATAAACCAACTATGCGAATTTAGCAAGCATTAACGCACATTGCCCGATGCGCGGACAGTCTCCGGCTTTGCAGCAATAATCTCCGATACAGAAGCAGCATTTCCTACTGCACATGCGTATTGCAGTGGTGTCCATACCGCAGTATCACATAGAGACCCTGCTTTGTCTCCATTGCAACTTACCTTTTCCATCGAGATCCGTAAATCTTCCATCATGACGATATTCTCTTCAAATCGACCCTTCAAGCGTTGCAATGACAATAATGAAGCAGTAAGCTACGAGTTGTAGCTCTTCACTACTTCTACTTGCAAACAATCAATGAACACACAACCACTTGAAGATCGCGACATCAATTGCATTCACACTTCTAAAATCGTGTCCTCTGCTTCCATCTACTACTACTACTACATATCGTTAAACGGCCAAGACCTGGTCAGAATGAGCGTTACGGCCGTGGCCACTACTAGCACAAGTAGCACTGCAATGGGTTCGGGAGGTTTGTACAGCTCCCGGAAGCGCAAATTTTCGTTGCGTTCAAGCATGCGGCGCTTCCGACGGATTGCAGCGATGAATCGGTCTCCTGTTGTCCTTCGCTTCTCTTTCCTGGATACAAGCCGTTCTATCCTTGATGTTTGCTCACGAATAATCGCCTCGTAAGCTGCAGCTTCCTTGATGTCGTCTTCGTCTTCGCCATCGTCTTTGTCACGGTCAACGTCGTCATTGTGCGTTCTCAGCGACGCAACTTTGCTATTAGGTCGGCATTGCGCGGGACTATCGCTGCGATACGCATGCGCATCCATCATAAATGTATTTGATGCTCCAAATGAGTCTTCTTTGCTGCGAGCAGCAGTTGCAGTATAGAATGTAGCGTGCGTCTCCATTACGTTTCTTCAAGATCTAATAGCTACAAATACATCTGACTTGTCTTATAACGACCTACAAGCGACATTGTCGATGGCACATAAACTGCTTTATGTAATACCGACGTTGTACCTATTTATCTGCCTCACACTGCAAAACGACCCAGACCAAGAGACATCTCGACAATGCCCAGTGCTAAATGGGAAATCGCCCGTATCGGCGTGTACATCGCCAGTGTGTTGCTGCTCTTGGCTTCTACGGGATGAGTGTGGTATTTTCGTGCGTCTGACTGTGATATGTGTGTGTATTACTCTAGTTCCCGTTGTCTCGACGTGTATCTACGCCCAGCCAGACTGCATTAACTTCATTATTAACCGGGTAAATGTGATACTGGCAACAGACTCGATATCCTAGTTTGCTCAATGTGGTGTGGTTTGTATGATGACAATGCAGTGGAAGTACATTCAGTACCCACCGCAGGCTGTGTCTCGCGAAGAATACTACAAGAAGATGCGCGAGGTCGCCGACGAGGACAAGTGATCGATCACAGTCGTCGCGGTACTGACACGATCACCATGACAGCGTGCTGTGGCGTTGGAGGCTGCGAATCGCATCTCGTGACACTAAATGAGGACGATCTGTTGAGATAAACGACAAAGAAATTCCAAAAGCTTGTCGTATTTTGGATAGAAGCACACCGCGTAGCGTATAGCAATAGGGCATGCCATTGTGTGCGTCTCAACGAGCCATATGCTGTCTATATCCTACTTCAACTGACTGGGTATGTCAATCAGAGCCAGTGTTGTAATACTAACGACTCGCGATAGCTACCTTGTCACTTGCCTAGTCGAACATTCCACATTTCCTTTACTGTTTCCGAAGCAAACAATAAATCCGTGTGTCGTTGTGAATCATGTGCAGATGACGTTGCTCGCCGCGCAAACACATGAGCAGGCCACCAAAGCTCGCATAGATGGCCACCATATTGCCGCCTTCGTGGTCATACTGGAACACCTTGCCGTACATGCCGTAGTCATAACGATCTAGCAGCGTCGGCTACAGTCACAAACAAACGCCCGCACCAAATGAGTCCGTTGGTTTGCTATCTATCTACCACTTGCGGCTGATGACGCACCTTGCCTGACTGGTTAAACGTGCCGTCGTCCGGCTTGCCCTCCAAGTCCAGAGTGCTAACGAGCGCCAACGTGAACTTTTCATTTTGACGCAGACGATAGACTTCCGAGTTGATGTCCAGCGTCAGCTCCAACTCGTACGACACGCCCTTGCACACCACGCGAGTCACTACATGATGAATACCATGAGCGCGTCAGCCATATTTCAGCATCTAGCGCAGCTATCACAACAACAACAGCGACAGCACATGCAGCAAGCGTGTAGTGCGTACCTTTATCGAACTTTTTGCCGTCCGGGTTCAGCTGTCGCACCTCAAAGATGTCCTCAAACAGTTCGGTCGCCATCGTCTCGCAAGTTTCTTTGATCCACCAAGTGGCGTCCACCAGTGAAAAACTCTTCGCGACGGTGCTGAACTGGTAGCGCAATATCCCAACCGGTATCACCAGCGTGGCTTCCGTCAGTCATGCTATTGACTAGGTTTTCCCTCCCTTTCTGACTTCGTGGCTCTCCGTTTTTCACCTTTCAAGCCCTAACCTCGATTGGGTGGGGACGAGAAGAGAGAGGCTAAACATAGAAATACACACACAAAGAGACACTAGACTATTTCGCCATGGCGTCGCCTCGCGAAGACGAGTATGACTATCTGTTTAAGATCGTGCTAATCGGCGACTCGGGTGTCGGCAAGTCCAACCTATTGTCTCGCTTTACGCGCAATGAGTTTAACCTCGAGTCCAAGAGCACCATCGGCGTCGAATTTGCTACTAAATCGATTGTGGCCGAGGGTAAAACCATCAAGGCGCAGATTTGGGACACAGCTGGCCAGGAAAGATATAGAGCGATTACGAGCGCGTGCGTCCGTGTATTTACTAGCAATTGCCTTAATACTGTAGCTCAATATATGCTGCTTGTTGTATGGTGACAGATACTACCGTGGTGCTGTAGGTGCGCTGCTCGTGTATGACATTACCAAGCACGGAACCTTTGAGAACGTTGAACGCTGGTTGAAGGAGCTGCGAGATCATGCGGACGCGAACACAGTGATCATGCTGGTGGGCAACAAGAGCGATCTGCGTCATCTACGCGCGGTGTCGACGGAGGAGGCGATGGCGTTTGCTGAAAAGAACAATTTGGCGTTCATTGAGACGTCGGCACTGGAAGCCACGGGGGTGGACACTGCTTTTCAGCGGATTCTTACTGAGATCTACAAGCTTATGAGTCGCAAGACTATTCAGGCGGAAGAGAACGCGACAGCAAGTCTTCCTTCAGGCAACAGCATTGCGATTACGGCGGAAAACACGACGGAAAACCAGAAAAAAAAGAAGAGTGGCTGCTGCTAGGGGTGCTTGTGACACACAGAGAGCCACGAAGCTAGACATAAGCACTAATGGCAATCGCTTAAGCCACGTGTCTGCAGTGTCTGGGCATGTTGCGATACTTAATATCCACGGTGGGCACTTTCTCGTGTCCACGATTGTTCATTTTCATTTTGCGCCCTTGCTGACCGTGTACCTTGCACTTGGCAGTTCCAGTATGTTGGTAGCACTGCTTTCTTGTCTTGAAGTAGCACATGAAAACCATCGTGAGCTTACGCTAGATGGTCTTTACTCACAGACTAACAAGTGAGTAAAAACTACAACTAAGAAGGAGTCGGGAGACGGTGGTGCGCTACACCTTCGGTATCTCTCAGCTTATACCAAGACATATTGGGCTAGATATCGGGACACGAACGCTGTGTACAGGTCTTTTGTCCAAGCAAGAGGTTGAGATTGACATTGATCGGAGCAAAAAAGAAGAAGAGAAATCGCTTGCACAGACCCACGTCTCCTAAGCATTGATCGCAATCAAGTGACTTTCACGCGAGCATGTCACTTAGCTGGCTTCAATTGATCTCATGCATGGATGGACGGTCCGAACAGACAGCGTCTGAGTACCAGAAGATCGTTGCAGCGATGCTGTCGTTAAAGACCGCGAGTTGTAAAAAAATTTTGACGAGACTGCTGTACCTCGGAAGCAATGCAAAGCACCCCTGCGCAAATCAGCTATTTCTCAAGTAAATGCGCGCACGACTCGCGTGACAGTCGATACAATAGCGAAGCAACGGGCAGAAAACAGCGAGAGCGCCTGGACTTCCTTCTCGTTCAGCTTCTCTTCCATCCTCTTCTCAACCGCGCTCCGAAACTTGCAAAGTATAAGCAATAAGCGTTATACTAGGTTTCTGAATATGGTTTCTTCATGTAATCGACTCAATGTCATCTAGCGTGCAGCGCTTCCGCCACATCCGTCTCGTTGGTACTGGAGCAAGCATACATGGCAAGCTTCCTTGCTTCGTCTGATCGCTATCAAACCTTTGTATCTTGACTCGAAAGCATTTGGGAAAGTGCTCGCGTGTCATCAGACCACCATTTGCTCACGAAGCTCTTGTTTTAAGCTAAAATGTCCGGCTAATGTCGAAACATTGCATACGAGCGCTACGTCAAATCTCGTACACGAATCTTCTGTCTGTGTTTTGAGTTTCACCGCCGTCAGCATCAGTAAAATGTGGATCGGCTCTTGAGTACACACTCGTCATTTGTCGTGAGTATCGCCCATCTGTCACGAATCTTCTTGTGCTTGATATGTGTAAGGATACTCGTCCACTGATCTATGTACATTAACATGAATTACAGCCAATCGATGTAAAGCTCGTTTCTTGACATTGACATCGAAAATGAGACGACAAGTGCTGTCTAGTGCGCGTCGATTCCTCAGTTCTCGACGCAATTCCGAGACCTTTGCATCACTTGCATCTGCTCTTCGAGTCTTCCACGATCAGAATGACCATTTCGTGGTGCCCTACAGCTTTCAAGTGCCTTCAAACGAGTCCTCAAGCGCGTCGTGGCCGGAAAATACTCGCGGGTTAAATTTGGGCCGCGAAATCCGCAAATTTGTCGCTACGTTAAGCGTAGAACCATCAGCTAAGCTCCAACACGTGCGCCAGCAGCTGAACGCCATAAGATTTCCCGAATTCTGCGACTGGAAGCGTTTTCAATGGGAACAAGTGTCACTTCCAGCTTTGACCAAGTACAAGCAGATCATGGGTAATTTATTGGTTCCTCGTAAGTTTAAAGTTCCGAAAGACGAGGATCAATGGCCAAAAGCTACGTGGGGACTGAACTTGGGCTCTCATGTGAATTTCTTACGCTCAAAACGGGACAGTTTACTGGAGTATCAGATGCAGGACCTTGAAGAAATTGGGTTCGTGTGGGTTGTGGCAGACTACACTTGGGACGTCATGTTCATGCCAGCTGTACGACACTATCGAGAAATTTATGGTCACTGCAACGTGCCGCAGAATTTTGTAATTGGCGAAGGTGGTGAAGGGGACAATAATGGACCGGACATGTGGCCACAGGAGCTGAAAGGGTGCCGGTTAGGAGCGATGGTGAACCGCATTCGAGCTGTTTCGGCGTATACTGAGCACTTGGAGCGCGACAGAAAAGAGCTGGAAGGTCTGGGTTTCTACCTCAATTGTCACGACCATAAATGGACAACAAAAATCTTGCCAGCTTTCGAGACATATCATCGCGTGTATGGAAACTGTAGCATTGACAAGCGTTTTATTGTGCCGGACAAAGAGCCGTGGCCATTGCCGACGAGGGGTATTCGTCTTGGCTTTATCGCGCAGAATATTCGCAATAGAGGTGACTTTTTCCTCCAGGTTGCCCAGGACTTTGAAAAGCTGGACGAGATCGGATTTGTGTGGAACATGGCAGCAGCCAAGTGGGTGTATGCAGTGATGCCTGCGTTAGTTACCTACGTGCGCCAATACGGAAACACCGATGTTCCAGCACACTTTGTAGTGCCATGCGAAGATCCATGGCCGACAAAGTCGCATGGGTTAAAGCTGGGGGAATTGGCAACAACCGCAACGCGACGAAAGCAATTTGCCGACTTTATTGAAATTGATCGCATGCAACTGGAAGCTCTTGGGTTCTCATGGTAGATAATGACGTGCGACGAGATCATTCAGAATGGTGAATATACGGACTCTTATACTAATGCTCTTCACTCGAACTACAAGCTGACGAGGAAGCAATAAATTACCCATGACCTACAGAAAATTCGACAATTCTACGCAATCTATATTCTGGTATTTTTTATATTGTCAATATACTTTGCAAAATATTTATCACGAACCGATGGCCAACAAGAACAAGCGCAGCCGCGCACAAGCCGCTAGCGCTGTACGTCGGAGAAGCGCTTGCTTCCCGTATGATGAATGATACTGATGCTTCTACTATGGTTGTCAACAGACAGGTAAGAAGTGTGCAGCGCTCGAACAGCAGTCAAAGAAGAAGCCCAAGTTCTCGAAAACGCTGAGCAGTGACATAAAACTCAAGCCATCATGTGCAAACAATGCGCAAGTCAAGGAAAGCAATGCACGAATGGCAGGACAAGCACCGACTGATATATCGTCTTCTAACGGGATGAGAAAGAAGAGCAAGAAAAAGAAGAAGAAAAAGAACTCAGGAGCTTCCATTGCGGCAGGTGATGTCACTGCTGCCACAAGCAAGAAAGCGAAGAAAGCGACAGAGGGGAGCGAGATCGACAATCTGTTTGAATCACTAAAAACCGAGAAGCAGAAGAAGAATATGGAAGAGGAGCAGCAACTTCTCGCAGAGAAAGAAGAGGCACGCCGTCAAAAGAAGGAGAAGGAGCGGCTGCAACAACAGATCAAGAAGCTGGAGGCGCAAAGTACATGTCCAATTATGTATGGGTGGATTACCAATTGGATGGTCGTATTGACACGCTTTTGCTCGTGCTTGTGTTTGTATTTGCACAGACACAAATTCCTCTGCAGCTGGTCTCAATCCCGACCCGCGACCAGGTAATCCCATGACTGCAATTTGCATCTCAACCGTATTTGTGGCTAAATTTCGATTCCAATCTGCTCAGTTCGCTATGACGAGGACGGGTTGCCTATTTACACAGAGTCTTCTCTGCAAATAGGCAAAGGTGGCAGCACCAAAGACTGTCCGTTTGACTGCTGGTGCTGCTTCTAACCAGACTTGAGGAATAAAATTGATTTAGACGAATCATATGATGTTATTTCCATTTACCGCCGAATTCTTACCAACTGCAAAGCGTTTACCAAATGGAGTCCATCCCACGTCCAGCCAAGCGACTTGCTACATGTAGCACATTGGACGAACGCGTCGCGCTGTCTAAGAGACCAGGCGCTTGTCGGAATGATGCATCTACTACTTCAACCAGTAACTCATTGCCGGCAGCTCCTAGTATAATGGAGATCCGCGCGTTTGGTCTCGAAGACCGCGCCGAGGCTGTTATCTCCCGAGGCAAGGAGAGCTGGATGCTCGCAAACCTATCCAAGTGGCGTCACGACGCTCTTGACATAGCTGTCAATACTACAGATGGCTTGCAGAATATCCAGTTCAGTCGAAAGCTCAGTAGCAAAGAGTTTCTACAGCAGCGACAGCGAATGTACCGCCACCGGTGTCTGACATCTTCTGGCAAACACAAACAGCCTACCTGACTTGATCGAGCAACGACATAGACAGCTTTATCCTGTCCAGAATTTCCATACAATAGTAGATTCTATGTATTATCGGTCAAGGTATTTGCTAATCGTCGTCTTCCTCCAAGTCGCTGTCATAGTAGATGCTTTGACGGATGCTGTTGATCCGTTCCTGGTCTAGCTGCTGCTTCGCCTCCAGTGGATTACTCGCGGTTGTATACGCACCCCCACAGTCATCTGATGAGTTCTCTGGCTCAGGACCTTCGTACGTCAACATCTTGTGCAGCCCTAAGTAGTAGGCCAAGAAAGCCGTGGAGAACTTGTCGGTGCCTCCCAACTCGTCCAAACCTTGAACCATCTTCTCCACCTTTTGCTTGTTCACGAGTGCAATGCATGGAATCATCCAGACACCCAATTTATCCACTAGATATTCGGCCTTCTCGGCATTAATGCGAGCAAACTTGGTCTCGACATGGTGTGGCGCCAGACGAGTCAAGTGGCCGTCCACGAGCTGACAAAAAGAGTTGGCAGGCGTGAAGAAGTGCACGACCACCTTATCACTTCTCTTCATTGTATCAAAGAATTCGTGTGTGTCTGCAATAGTCACGTATTCGCCGTGGCCCTGTGCGCGTAGCTCCTGTGCCTTGCGTGCCTTCTTCTGCATGGCCTGCAGCCGTTTCTCGCGCAATCGTTCCAACTCGTCATCGTCTGCCTCTTCAAGCTTCTTGATAGTCTCATCGAGCTTCTGTTCCTTTTGATCCAGAGTCTCCAGTACCTTCTCACCAATCAGACTTGCCACCATCTCGGCTTGCGCAGCGGACGTCGACGCCATGCCGATGCGTTATTTAAGCCGACTCTTGAGATTTAACGCATTGGGAAGATTTCATTGGCTTTGAGAAAAGATTCAAAAATTGGGTACTTATCTTCTCGTTCCGAAAGATGATTACGTTCGATCGCTTTGGAGGTTTCAGAGCACTCGTTTCTTGTACACACGATGGTACAGAATTGCGAACCTGGTTTTTACTTGTGCATCAAGGAACGAGGAGTAAAAGACTTCAGCTGAAATCTCCCTGGCGTATCGCTGTCGGCAAAAGGTCTTTCTGAAGCGCACGGCTTGCGTGGCAGTCGATATGACAGCAACATGCATTGTTCCAACGGCGAGCATGGCGACGAGCATGGCGTGCGGAGACTAGAATACTACTCGCTATAATATTTGAGAGGATTCAGTTTGTTGTGATATTTGTCACTTGATCCGGTGCCTTTAGCACAATAATACGATCCATCGAGGTGTCGAATGTGGCAGTCGTTCATCATGGCGTCACCGTCCACTTGCTCTTCTGTAGTTGACTGCGGCATCGCTTCAGTGCGCAGTGCCTTGAGCAACCGACAGAGTCTCACGCCAGCTGTCTGCGCAGTCATTGATGCGTTCCTGGCCAAGACGCAGCACCTCCAGCATCGCGGCGGTCGCTCAGGTGCGTCAGGCTTCGAGCGCGAGTACATGAAAGTCTGCTGCAGCATTGACAAGGCGCCAGACTATGAGGCTTCGCTGACACCACAGACCAAAGCTACGAAGGCTAAGAACCGGTACAGAGATGTACTGCCCTTCGAAAAGACGCGTGTAAAGCTGCAGAACACGACGGACGACTACATCAATGCCAATTACATCGATGGAGGCTACATTGCTTGCTGCGCACCAGTACCTGCAGCTATCCACGACTTTTGGCGTATGGTGTGGCAATGTGATGTGCATGTTGTGCTCATGCTCACGAACTTTGTGGAGCGAAAAAGGCTGAAAGCCGACATGTACTGGGACGCTCGTCTTAATCAAACTGTAGACTTTGGCGGAGTGCATGTGACGTTGCTGGATGAGAAGCAACATGATCCAAATCTAGGCTTTATTGTGAGGAGATTCGAGATATGGACGATGAACGAAAGAGGTCAACGAGGCGAGAGGCGGGTGGTGAAACATCTTCAGCTGACGACGTGGCCGGATTACGGAGTGCTGCGCGACTTTCAAGTTGTTGCACCGTTGCTGGATGCTGTGAACAGCTACCGATGTGAAGCGTCACGAACGCATAAAGTGGAGGCAAGAGTAGTGGTACACTGCAGTGCTGGCATTGGACGGTCAGGCACATTCATTGCCATTGATATTCTGCTGAAGCAACTGGTGCAGTTGCTTACGGATCAGAGCCAATTTACAGAGGAGAAGGCAATGCACTACGCAGTGAACGTTCCACGTGTGGTATACCGTCTGCGGTCGCAGCGACCTGGCATGGTCCAAACTCCGGTACGTTTGTCTCTCCTTCAGCTATGCCCATACTTGTTATCCTTACGACATTTTTGCTGTCATCTAGGAACAATATCAAATGATTTACCAATATTTGGCTGCCGTTATTAGTGGCAACCAGTCGTGTTAATGGAGGAGATGTTTTGGAAAAGTGTGACAAAGTGGCTTCTGTCATAGTAGGCAATGTACAGGGTACTTCAGCATCATTTGAACCCATGAATACATACGAATCCTTTGCAGCATCAAGCTACTTGAGATTTCAATAATGATATCGTCGCACGCTGCATTCTAGCACTTCAATGCCCTTCTCGCCGATTGATGAGATGTGAGTATCTTTCGGCGCTAACCAAGAGAAAATTAAGGCGCGTAGCCGTAAGATGACAAATGACTGGTGGCTGATAAAATATCGCTTTCCATGCGAACAGCGCTACCATCCTCACAAGCAAAAGATGCATCACAAGACAAGGATTGGTGATCAATCCAAGCGGAAGCCTACACAAACTTTGAGAAGTTTTCAAGTTGAGATATATGCGTAGTCTTCTAGCACCATCAGGTTGTTGGCAATACTAATACCAAAACTAGCACTGGATGTTTGCATGTTCGACCGAGGTGGCCATCTACGCGGCGTGTTTAGCATAGCCCTCTACAATAGCACGATCGTTCTCGTAATCAATGAGACGCTGGATGAGTTCCTTCTTCTGGCCCTGCGTGGACAGGTCACGTTCCTTGAGCTTGTCCTTTAAAACCGCCGGCTTGAGCGCCTTAATGGCACGGGCATCCAGAGGCTCGTCTGTAACAGTAGACAATAAACAACCGTAAGCACACACCACTAACAAAATACAATCCTCGCAATAGCATATTGCTCACCTTCATCTTTGAGCTGCACTTTTTTCTTGCCCTTCTCTCGTTCCGCAGCAGCTACAAACGCACAGATCCCACGTCAATAAAGCCATCCACCAAGCTCAATCATTCTCCTATCATACACACACCATCTTCCTCCTCTTTCTTGCGCAGCTCAGCTTCTTCGCGACGGCGCTTGACCTCAGCTAGCCTTGCCAGGTCCTTCTTCGCCTCATCTGTCTCTCCAGCCAAGTGCTTCTTCAGATAATAGGCTGCAGAGCGTTCCTTTTCAATGGCCTCACGTTCTCTTCGACTAAGCTGTTGCGGAGCTGCATTCTCGTCCATGTCCTTGGCCTTCATCACCTTAGTGCTATTCTTCTTCGCGTTGGGATTCTGCGTCTTGGCGATAGTTGCAAAGCCAACCTTCTTCTTCTCCTGCTGCAGAGCTGGGCCGTCTGCCTTGTTGGAGAAGCCAAAGAGAGAGTTGCTCTGCACGCGCTCAAAGGCCACGAGCTCCTCACCTTCCTCCTCAGAGCTGCTCTCATCCTCCGACTCGCCACTGCCTTCCTCGCCATCTTCGCGACGAGCCTTGCGTGCGCTCTGTTTCAGCTCCTCTTGCTCGTCACGTATCTTCATCTCCTCCAGCGACGTCACAAACTTGCGTGTCGCACCCTTCTCACGCTTCTTGCGTCCTTTGCCGCCGGGCTTGCCTCCTGGCTTACCTGTGTCCCGCATTGCGCTTGGTTTCCTCTCTTTTGGGTTTTGTAGGGAGTGATTGTCCCCAGTAATAGTTGATATGCAATAACACAGGTTTTGAATCGCATGGCGTCAAATAAATTGCAGTTGGGACTTTTTAGCGCCCCTCAAGCGACAAGAGGATAATCGGCAACCATGGCGGATGAGGACATTGACTCGCTGCTGCAAGGAAGCATCCAGGCTGTGTCCAAGGTACACTAGTGCAACTGATAGACGCTATGATGTCTGGCTCGTTCACTCTCAACGACTCTCGTGTCTTCAGTATTACTTGAGATAAAGTGCTTGAAGTCGAACGTATCATTTACACTTTCGTCATTTTCTACGTGACAGGCCAAGCAGAGCGCGGACAAGGACAGTCGACCCGAAGAAGAGTCACGTCGCTCGTCACGTCATCGCAGCAGAACGCGCAGCCGTAGCCACTCACGCCATCGACATCGGGACCGCTCTCGCTCCAGATCCAAGAGTCGTCGACGTTCTCGTCGTTCTCGTTCTCGCTCTCCTCGTCGCAGTCGTGGTAGCTCCCGACGAGACAGAGGACGCAGTCGAAGTCGCAGCAGGGAAAGACCGTCGAGAAGGAAGCGCAAGAGCAAGAGCCGATCACGCTCGGCTCCTCCGAAAGAAGAGAGAGAGCGTAGCACGTCAGCGGAACGCGCTGAACGTGCAAAGCAGCGTGAGTTGATGGAGTTGACTCGGGACCACCGTACGGTGTTTGTAGGTCAACTAACTCAAAAAGTGCGCGAGAAGGACTTGGATAGGTTCTTTACAAAGATTGGCAAGGTCGAGAGCGTGTTGCTGATTCGTGACAAGTTTACCAATCGCTCCAAGGGCTTTGCGTACGTGGAATTGTCGAATTTGGAAGATGTTCCCAAGGTTCTACTGCTGAACGGACAGGTGCCGGATTTTCAGGTTTTCCCGATCATGATCAAGGCGTCGGAAGCTGAAAAGAACTTTGCTGCCAAGAAGGATTCGGTCATGAATCCCACTGTAGCAAGCTCAATGCCTCTTACGGCTGATGCTCTTAGCGCTGGTCTGGCTGGCGCGATTGCTGGTGGAGGTGGCATGTCGGCGTCTGCGCTTTCTGCGGCGAGTCGTGTTTATTGTGGCAACCTCCACACAAACATTACGGAGGACGACTTGCGGATCGTATTCCAGTCGTTTGGTGAAGTGCTGTCAGTAACTATCAACCGCGACGAAATGGGTCGCTCCAAGGGCTTTAGCTTTATCCAGTTCAGTAGCCCACAGGAAGCTAAGCTAGCGCTGTCCAAAGGCAATGGACTGGAGCTCGCAGGCAACTACTTGCGCCTTGGTCCAGTGAACGAAAATGCGATGGGCGGAGGTAACAGAGGTATAGGTGGAGCAGGGCTAAGCGGTGCGGACAATGGTGCCTCAGGAGGACGGTGGAAGCTAGAGGACGACGAAGGCACTGGACTCAGCATGAACGCCCAGTCACGTTCGGCACTGATGGCAAAACTCGCTGGAAATGACGTGAATTTGTTTCCTACATCCATGGGAGGGAGATACGCCACAGCTGCCGCCGATTTCACCAACAGTATGGCAGCAACTGCCGCTCAGCGGGCGGAGCAAGCAGCGGCACTGATGTCCTCGACGGAAATTGAAGGAAGTGAAACATTTTGTTTCGTGGTGAAGAATATGTTCGATGTGTACCAGGAGCAGAAGAGCGGGAACCCCGAGTGGTCAGTGGAGATCCAGCAGGACGTTGAAGAAGAGTGCGGGCAGTACGGTCCTGTGCTGCACACGTACGTCGAGAAGGAGAAACAAGGCGGTCTCGTGTACGTGCTATTTGACAACGTGGGCAGTGCTGTTTCAGCCGCCAAGAAGCTGCATGGCCGCTGGTTCAACAAGCGCCAAATTAGTGTTAGGTACTTGTCGTCGCAGGAGTACGTGGGCATGTTTCCTGAAGCTCGATCCGCTGTGCAGACTGCACGTGCGAACAGTTCCCAGTAAGCTTGAGCACCCTTTCGTCCTACTCACCTCGTGCACCTCCACACAGGACCTTAACTACGAATGAACGATGCACAGGACTTACGACACTAGCTCAGACCATAGCAGGTAGCCGAGGAATCCGCTGATCGAGCCCAGGTGATTGGGTATCTCTTATATTACATGAATCTTGCTAGAATCGGTTTGTAGGAAGGTGGGTTGACGTACGAGCAGGTATCATGCTGATGATTGCATTCTGTTTGTAGTGACGGTCGGCTTCGACGAAAGGTGATCATGACAACACGAGCAATTGACCTCTTAGGTTGGCACGGCACACGCTATGCATTTCGTCTCTATTTTACGTGCGGTAAGCTTTCTACCCCAGCAACTACCTCTTCCTCAGTGTCTCCGGCTGCACTCTCAGTCTGCACGGTTTCGGCAGCTCGTCGCTGCTCCATTAGCTTGGCTGCCAGCGTGCGTCCAACAATTCGGATGAGCTCGTCCACCTGCGTTTCTGAGAAGCGTCCGGCACAGTCCTCGATGATCAGATGAATGTCCACGAGCTCCATAGGGATATGATTGATAAATTGTAGCTTCTCGGCCGCAGTCAGCGCTGGTAGATCTGTCTGATCGAGTTCCTTGAGGAAGTCTTGAATGCAGCCGGCACTTAACGTCGAGCAGTGCGAGTGGCTCTGCGTCAAGAACTTGAGCACCTTGTGGTCCATCCAATTGCGCTCTGCATACTCGACCATGGCGGACCTGTGCAACCGCTTCTCCTTGCGCTCCTGCATGAGCTTGAGCACTTCCATATCGCTCAATGGACCTTCATTGATTAGCAGCACTTTCATGGCTCGTGTTGAACGTTTCCGCAACCAAACAATTGAGGACTAAATCACATAGTAAAGTACAAGTGTCTATCTCGCACCCAATTCCTAGAAATAAGACTAAAACTAACAATAAAAAGTACTTAAATCGGGGGTCATGCAGCATCCATAAAGGCGGGCTCTCATCCCAGCACCTTCCTTTCCTCCCTCCCTCCCTCCTCACTGTCGACGTTGAGCGTCACGTTGCTCACGCTCGCGCTGGTTCTCGGGTTTTCCGCCGTCTACACTCAAGTTTGGATTCAGCTGTCGTGACCTTAACACCATGGTAGACGTGGGAGTGTTCAGCGATCTTTGAGCTCGTGAATAGCCTGCTCGCGTTGACCGTCGTGTCCCTCGTGCCATTCTCGGCGCTGGACGTACCCGAGGACGAATCTCGGGTGTGTCCTGCATGGCAAAAGCAAACTCATTCTCTAGTGATCGAAAGACACGTGGAGAGTTGGGTGGAGAGTCATCTACAAGGGGAGACAGCGCCAGTCGTGGATACGTTCGCGCGTAGACGATGCCACCGTAGTTGCGACGCTTTGGTCGCTTAGGAGGAGGTGGTGGATTTTTCCTGTCCAACATCCGAGCGGAAGGAGGCGGCGTCACCTGAACAGAACGAAGCGACGTTCGGTGCCGTACTTGGTCTACTTCACTGGTCTGTGAGTCCTGGCTGCAGTTCACGACGTCATTGTTGAGATTGGCACAAGCCGCTACAAGATCAGCGTCGCTGCCCTGCGAGCTGACGATTAATTCGTCCAAATTTGCATACGTGGCGCCTCTCCTGTTCTCCTTTGGGACCTCCTCCTCTTCATCTAGTCGAAGAGAAGGAATAACAATAGGGGAAGGAGGAAATTTTGCCTTCTCCTCCTCTGTATTTCTCTTCTCCTCTGTACCGCTCTTCTCCTCTGCTGCAGATGTTTGAGAGCATCTTTCACTTAGATTGGCCGGTGGAGAGGCTGGTAACACGGGTGGAGGCGACGTAGAACTTCCATCTTCCCCTACTCGACGTCTCTTGGTCTCATGTTTCTCATTACTGCTCTGTATCTCTGCTGTCTTCTCTTCAGGTGGCGTGACGCTACGTCGCCGCTTACCAATACACGTCGCTTGCTTTTCCTCCGGCTCGGAATTACACCCTTTCGACTGCTTCACGTCTTCTTTCGTCGCTGGTTCAAGTCGTCGTTTCTTCCGGCCCATGACGGCGACATCCTTGTCGTTACGTGTGGGTTGATGGGGTGAAGGAGGCGGTGACAGGGACGCTGACGACGGTCGTCGTCGCTTACCCGTCGTAACAAGTGCCTCCATAAGTAGTACAGGTTGTGAGGCTACCGGTATCGGTAGTCAAGCGCAGGGAGTGTGTTCTTGCACTTGACTATTCTTTCTTCTTGATCTCGCGCGCCCCTTATTTTGAATCAATTTTCCCCCCTTTTTGCATACTGAGTTTCAGATAAAAACGGCTCTTTGGAGATGGATTCTTGTAGACCAAAATTTATCTTTATGTCGTTCGAAGGTCGCTCGAAACGCAGGAGCTCTCGGAGCCGCAAGCTTGTCCCCCTCCTCATTACTAGAGAGAGTCACCGGTTTATAGATAATGCTGAGTCGAACGATCCGTCAGACGGCTTCACAGGCCCAGCGTCAAGGCGTCCGCATGGCGTCCACCAAGCACTCATCCGTCAACGGCAAAGGCGCGCTCAATGGCGCGTACAAGGTGTTCATGAAGAGCACGCCGGTGTACGTGACTACGGTGCTGATTGCTGCGTTGGTGATGGAGGGCGTGTACGGCTCAGCGACCAGCTATATCTGGGAGGCCAACAATCGCGGCGTACGTTGTTGTACTTTTGAGTCGGTTTGATGAAATATTGAGCAGGAGTTTTGACGGAGTTGATGTTATGATACATTCGATGTCACAGCGTCTGTACCACCACATCGACTGGTCCAAATTTGCTGAGGATGAGGAAGAAGAAGAAGGGGAAGACGAGGATGATGAGGGTGAAGAAGAAGAAGAAGAAGGAGACGCGGAAGAAGAGGAGGAGAACCTTCACGAGGACGACGAATAGATTGAAAGGATCAGTCAAAAGTCTTTCGCACTGGTCCAGTGCGACACAGCGCTTTGACCTTCTCAAAGGCTCACTATCGATTATCAGCACATGAGTAAGTGTGGAAGAGGATAGGAAAGTGAAGAAGATGGCCAAGTGAAGAAGATGGTCAAGTGTTTCACCAAGGTCCGCACTTCATACGTTAACTGCCAGAAGAAATACGAGAAAAGTACAACAAGAAATGCTTCTGCTTGTACTAGTTACCGCGTTGCACTCGCTCTTGAGATTCTATGCGTAGAGCTTATTACGTTCAGTAGATGATGATCGTGTGTGTGGGATGAAGACTTCCCTCTGTCTCTAGCTCAGATCGCTAAGCGCAGACGCCGACGCTGAGATCCCAGAGCCGCTGCTGCTTAAGATCTTGTTGGCAGCTGAGATGCGGTACGCCTTCGAGTTGCCAGGTCGTCGCTTTACCTTCAGTGCGCGCTTGTCGAGCATTTTCTGCATCAAAACGTAGGCACCACCGGAAAGTGTTAGTGAAGATCAAGAACGAAGCCACGAGAAACACAAGCCAAAAGTTGCTTTACCTCGACGTCACTGAGCTTGCAACCTGCCGCCACACAGCGCACCATTGCAAAGTACATGACGTCAGCGGCCTCTCCAGCCACGTCAGGGATTGACTCAGCTTCTGCGAGTTCCTGTGCCTCCTCCACAAGCTTATTGCGTAGCAACTCTGCATCGTCGAACAGCCGCTTAGTATAAGACCCGGCAGGCGCGTCTTCATGGCGGCTAAACAGCATACTCTCAAGCGCACGAAGGCCGCCATCTTGACCCCAACATGTGCGGGTATTGAGGTGGCAGAAGCCGGCACCTGTCTGATTCACAATGAAGCGCAGCGCGTCGCTGTCACAGTCCATGTCGATTTGAATCAGCTTTTGTGCGTTGCCGCTGCTCTCGCCCTTCTTCCAGAGGCCACCACGTGATCGAGAGTAGTAGACGCCACGTCCGCTCTCCACCGCAGCCACGATACTCTCCATACTCGAGTACACCAGTCCTAGAGCAACACCAGCTTCATCCGCCACAACCGTCGTAAACAGGCCATCTGGCCGGTCTGTTCGTAGACATTGCACGAACGCCATTGCAGCGTCCACCATCGCTTTTCCGTCCTCCGTCGCCAATGCCAAGTCACTCTTCTTCTCTCCTTCTCCATGACAATATCCTGGAGCTACTACGTGAATGTTCCGGTGGTGCAAATCTTTAATTCGATCCAATACTGTCTTCGAATCGCACGCCGCCGCCAGACCTACACTCATCTCCACTGCGAAAAAGTATCCTTCATTCACACTCTTCCGCAACGTTTGCAGATTAGCAAACAAGACCTCAAGCTCTTCGTCTTGGATCAGCGTCTCCGAGTCAATATCAAGCACCACGCCACCCGCAATACCTTCCAGTCTCGTCAGCTTCTCTGCAAGCTCCGGGACTTGCTTAGTATGCACAGGAATGCGCAGCACCACTCGACTGGCCGGTAATTCCGACACTGCGATGGCCACTCGCTCCAGCTCCGAATCATCACTGGATGCAGCATCCACTAGCACTTTGTTGATCCCCTGGTCCAGCCATGCGGTCATTGGCTCCAACATCTCAGCTGAGAACGGACCCAACAAGGTGCGTGCGTCCACCAGCGACGCCTTAAGCATCACATCCTGCGACTCTTTAGGGACAGATGACGTCAACTCACACAGCTGCTGAGTAGATAATTTGGCATACACTAAGCCTAATATGCTGAGACGACGCAGCAGCGAGTATTGCGCGTCAGTCGTAGTCACCGACTGGACAGGGAGCTCAGGAATCAACATCTCTTATTGAGTCGCTGACGTTTGCGTACTGGGTACCGGTATACCGAGATATGCGACAACTTTTGCCATATACCGTATCTAGGATGGACCATAAGGGTAGTCCTGGATGACATTGTCATTGCTTCCTACAGTCAACAATTAGAGTTCGAGCTCGTCCCTCCACCGGCCTCTATGATGGCTCTTTCTCCAGTGTGTGCGGACGCAGTTTCGGCTGTAGAGGATAGCCTCTTGCGTGGAGAATGGATGCAGGCACTTAGCGACAGCCGTGGTATCCTTGCAGCGCGCATTGAGCAGGTATGCTACTGATTTAGAGTGCTCTATTTTAGAGTTTTCATATATCTAACACGGCAGATTTTACCAACCTCCTATGACCAGCTTCGACACAAGGCAAATGACACGGCTATCATGACGACAGAAGAGTAAGCAACTGATTGCGTGTCAATGTCGATAACGTCTTGGCTTTTCTCGCAATCTGATTTGTATGCACTTAGGGAACGAGTGTTGTCGGTGTATCTCCAGGCAGTGTTTGAGTTGGATATAGACGACGAAGTGGAGACGGCAGTGACTATTGTGCAATGTTTTGCACTACCATGCGATACCACAATCCAATGGAGCAACTTTTTGATAGCGATGAATCGTCGATTGATGGCCAAGAAGGTGCTAGAAGACTTACTGGAATCGTTTGCTGTACATGGAGATAAGGAAGGCTTTTGTATTGAGCAATACACCAAAGCTACTGAGATGATGGCACTGCAAGTATTGCTGCCTGACGAAGGAATTGAAGCTGCCCAGAAGTTCGTGACAGACGACAATGTGCTGGATGATGAAGTCAAATTGGTATGAAAGGCGGTGAGTTCGAAATGGGTACATTGAACGACTCTGACGGTGTTCACATACTGATGCTGCAGCAACTACTTCGTCAAATCCAAGCGACCTACTTGGCTTGTCAGAAAGCTAGCGAGGATAGTCTGCAGACTTCAGCAGCAAGCCAGACAACTAGAGATGCAAGTAGTGAATCACAGGCGACCGATGTCGTCTATCAGTCTGCGTTTGCTGGGAAGCAGCAGCCTGCCGCCAAGCAGGATGACGAATCCAGTTGCTATGTGATTATCGGTGGTACTGCTATCACGCTAGCTATCGCTGCAGCAGGTGCTTTGCGATACCGCGAGAAAATCCACGAATGTCTCTCCAATGTTATTCCTGCGATTTCGAAAGGCGTCGCAGATGCCAAATATGCACTATTTGAAGCGTGAAATGCCATCGCTAGCCTCTTTTGATTTGCGATACCCAGGTCTGACTTGGATGGAGCTTTCTCATTTCCATGATTGCCTTGTTGACAATGTTATGTCTTTTTGAAAGCCTGGATGCGTACCTCCCTCTTGAGCAGATCTAGCATGATGAGCACTGCACGTAGTCGTTGCAACGCACTCCGTAGCATTTCTTCTCTACAATCTACATCTGAGTATCCGTCGCCACGCCCTCGCGCGCTCTCTACTTCGACAGCTTCATGTCGAGCTTAGGTGCAAGATATCGAACAGACGAAAGTGCCTGGTGGCGCTCTGAGCAGAACTTGCTTACTCGTCCAGGACTCGTCTACCGTCGTGCACTTCTGCAGCACTTGATTCAATCGCCTATTCAGACTTGCCGCCTATCGTTTAATGCTGTTGCGTCAACTCCAGTCCCTCGTATGCCATGCACGTTCCTGCCCTTCCACGTCAGCAACGCCCGGTCCGCGCATAACTGTAGCAGAAACCCGCACTACTCTAGGAGCGTACCGCAGTGCTTCAGATATGTCATGTAGCTTGCGGTCTTGAACAACGGCATCGCTGCAACGATCCTCTCATACTCCGGATACCGTTTCTTCATGCCCTTGTTCCACGCCTGAAATCAGTTGAGTTCGGGGTTCTCGTGTAAAGTCACTTGCATGATAACGCGGTCATTATGACACTTGGGAGGTTTGGTGGTGCGTATCCAGCGCAGGTGGTTCTTTTTCGTCTCGGTTTTCCGCTACGATCGACGGCGCAGTCTTCGTCTACGTCTTGAAATATTCATGAATGGCGAAATTCCTTGTCAACGGCATATATCCAAGATGTTGTTTCTGACGATACTAGCTGATTTAAACGAGTTCTTACAGCCAAAACAAAATCGTAAAATGATGTCGTCGAAACCTCAATGAAGCATTTAATTCGCACTTATTTGTATATATTTGGCGATTATTTTCTCCTAAATGCTCTTACGACATACATCCCTCTTTCCGGCCAAGCATGTCAAGCAATAAGACCAGATCGAATACTCAAGCGGAGGATGCAGCCGTTCGTATGACAGAGGCGGAGTCTGACGTCATTCGACTAGTAAATGAGTTTCCACAGGATGCCTCGGACGAAGCTTTAGCTCAGGAGATTAAAAAGAGTTACCACTGCAAGAAGCTTCGTGCTGCCTGTACCCAGCTAGGTTTGCATCCTCAGGCCGACCCTTCGATGAACCACAAGGGTGGGTACATTAAGTTACTGTGCCAATACCGACGCGCTCGACTGCGCGGAGAGGTATTCGCAGGATATCCTAAGCCCAAGACTAAACCGACAAAACGAACTTTTATTAATAGTGTCGAAGTGGGCGGCAGGACCAAACATTGTGGATTTAAACTGATCAATGTCTTGTTCAGTCCTGCATTCAGTGCCCGGATGGTCGAGTCTGGAGCTCTACCATCTACAGGAATCGAAGTCGACGCCACTGACGGTCGAGCCAAATACTGGAAAGATGTGGCGATGGCCTATGACAGTGACTGTGCTGAATTCGACAGGATCACAGGTCCGCCTGGACGATATGAGGGAATTGACCCGAGACTCGCATCCCATCATTCTTCAGCTAAGCTTTGTTCGATCTGGAAGCACGTGACGTCGCGATACGAGGAGAGTTTGGCTCGCTGGAAGCAGTTGGAGACGAAAGACGCAGATTTTGCTTCTTTTTGCGATGAACTGGACGTCTTGTACTTGCACGACAAGCTACAGCTCCATCCAATTCGAGTGGACTCGGAGCAGCTCAGAGCTCCAAAACGAGCGCGAACTAGGAATGTTTCACAGGGAAGCGAAAATGCTTCAACCGATGCAGACTCCGACCAAAAGGAGCGTTTGGTTGAGCGTGGAAATTTTCTGAGGCCATCGGCAGTCGAAGCGCATGTCCAATGTCAAATTTCGAGTGCAGATAGCGCTGAAGAACCGACGTATCGCAGGATTTTGCCGATTCCAAATCCTGAGTCTGCACCTACCCAGCGTCGGAATGTTTCGGCCCCGAGTGAAGAGCAGACGTGTACCACAAGTCGGAACTCGAGAACGTTGGTAGAAAGCATACAACACTTTCTTGCTACGAGTGGCGAGCAGCGTTCGCACCTCGATACATATGATAAGGTAATCTGCTCCTCGCAAGCTGTGCGCGACACGATGTCTGCTATCGAAGCTTTGAAGCGCGGCAATTATGACCGCGCCGTTGTAGCTCAGGCTGAAGAGAGCTTGGACACTATTGTACAGGTGTGGCTTCAGGAGTTGAACAAGGCGGGGCAACCAAGAGCACCATAGTGAGTTTTATTCTGAAGTAGTGAAACAAAACGCGTTTCATGTTGACCAATTTCGTATCCAGGTCTGGCCTGAGTGGACACTTT